>CBVK0100462214.1:0-12241 GCA_900067695.1 Picea abies
AAACAGGGCAAAAGGCATAATGTCCAAGCATATATCATGAAATCTAGAGCAATCTAAGACACAACATACTGAAATGACTTAAATATTGAAATGATGCTTACCATAATACTGACTTGTACCTCATGGAGCAAGGCCCACTGCGTTCCAGAAGCCAACTGATGTGGTGGATGCCATAGGAAATCTGTGACCATCTGTGGTGGTGAGGGGGTCTCCATCTGTGCAAAAGGATACTACTGGTCATGTATTCTCTCGACACTCCATATATGCAGCCTGAGGGCCTCGAGACATAATCTCCTTAGTTATCCAGAAAATGGAGATAACATATACTATATGGGCTCGTATAATGTCTATAAAGTATTCTTCTGTGGGTAAAGCCAAACAAATAACACTTTTGGCACTGTGACATAGATTCAGCCATGCAGGTCCTTATTTTATCATGCTATTTGGTTTTTTAACTATAGTATATCTATATTCTAGGTTCTAACGATAGTCACAAACTACTTTCTACTTCTCAAAAAATAACTTTTTTTTTTCTCTATTTTTCATTGCCCTTATATAAATATGGTATATTATTTGAGTCAAATTGTTCAACAATACAAGGCAAGTCTAAATTTTTTGTGATATGGATATTATTAATGCTTTTATGATCATTTTAGTCCCTAACCTCAACATTTCCTGTGACTTGTTGACATTTTTTTGATGTTATTATAGACTTTGTATTTTTCTCATGTTCATGTTGTCGTATTATTTTTCATGCTTTCTATACCTCCTTAGAATGCTGTAGTTTGACCACTTTTTGGGGTTGATGGATATGTTTAATGTGCAATGTGACTACGATTTTAGCATAGTTTTCTTTATGTATTGCTAATATTTTTGAATAAAAAAGTAGCACTTATGTTTTTGAACCATCCTCAGAGGGTCTGGAGAGGACGCCGTGCAACTGGAAATATAGCAGAACAGTTTCGAGATGAGTGGGATGCACATTTAGCTCAGTCAGAAGATATTTCTTTGAATGCAAAACGGATATCAAAAGATATTGTAAGACCCTTTCTTTTCTTCATATGTCGGCCACCCAAACGGCATCAGAAGGTTGATAAAAGAGATGATGATCAGCGTATGGTGATGTGCTTCAGAATACTTTTGCAAAGCATCAACTGTCCTGGTATGCTAATGTCTAAGAAATTTCAATTTATGAACTTATTTATCTCTACACGATATTAAATGCAAACTTGGTACTAATGCCACCCATACAGAGCAACTTATTTTGATGTTGGGAAATACAATCTCCAAATTTCTATGTTCCTTCCAAAAGATAAGATATGTTGCTTTTCAATGTTGCAGGTCTTACTGCAACCATATATTAGGGGAATCTTCATTATAAGGTGCAGCTTTTGTTGGGATTATGGACTTTTTAAATCTAGTTTTGGAGTCTCCTGTCTTTGGTTTAATTGTAGAGGATTTGTTTTGTATTTTGTGCTCAGTTCATTTTCATTTTAGACCAATACATTAAATAGAAATAATTGCTTATAGTCAACTGAAAAAAAGTGGTTGCGAGGTGCATACAAACACTCATGTTATTTTAACCAAAATAATACCATGACTGAATGATCAAGTGGCCACCTCGACCCATAAAAGTGTCTCACATACAAACAATCATACTAACTGCCCACCTAAATAAATGTAGAAAATCTTTCATGTTTCATCATCACTGCAAACATAAATGCCAAGGAATACTGCACAATATTAGGGTGGTCCATTACTCCATCAGTAAGTTCCATGTTTCCACAGGATTTTTCCATACTCACTTTGGCTAACATTTTGAAATTCCAAAGTTTATGTGCATTGTACATTGCAAATAACGTGCACAAGAGAAAATTAATAGCTAGGTTGTGGATGGAAACCTTTAAACTCTATGTACGCGCTTGTATCCCACTAAGAATTCATTTAAACTCTTGCATGGTTGCATCCGTGTCTTTCCTACTATTCTTGTTTTGCATAGACCCCATACTCCCAAATGTTTTCTATTCTGTGTACTTTCTCCAGATCTTTGATGGCGTCATTGTTCGGCTGAGCTACCTCCAACACCTTTTGATGCACAAGCATCAAATACCTTTTGGGAAGCTTTGGGTATGTTTGAACTAGTTGAGGGTGGATGTGGATCATCATCTTCCTAGGGAAGAATGGATTTGTAGGTTATGGTCCATGTGTGAGGTGGAGATAAAAAGAACACTTCTTATGTTGTCTTGTTTATTATGAAATCCACGATAGATACCACTGCCACTGTAGGGATTTAGGGGGTTCACTTTTTGTCTTCTTCAGAATCCAGATATCCCAAACAAAGGTGTTAGGCTATATTCATTAGTGAGTGGTTTCCTTTAGGTGTTACATGCTTTGGCAGCCCCCCCCGACAATTACTTAGATCACCGCCTCCTTCCAACCTGTCATTACCACTAAAGAGGGCTAAACTCCCAACAAATACTACCAAGATTGATGGTCACAGGTTCGTTAGGGATTGTTCCTTGAAGCGCTCCACTTAACCTTTGAGATAGGCTAGGTTTGGGACTAGGAGGAGGTGTAGAGTTTCCTAAAAGAACATTAGTGTGACACTTTGAGTCATGGTATAATCACCAACTTCTTCTCTATCACCAGGTGTTCTTCAACCTTGGATGCTAGGAGAGGTTCTGTCACAAGTTCAACGTCAGCCCCAATTTTTACTCTTGCCACTTGTGAGAACATTCAGAGGCCTTGATGGATCCCTCCCCAGGGACCCATTATTTTAGGCCATTCTCTAGGGAAGATTATCAGACATGTCCTTGGAGTAGATGTTGCCATTTTCGGATTTGAGGATGATAGTTGTCTCCCAAACTTGCTCCTTTAAAATACTAGGTCCAAATGTCAATTGAAATTGTCATCACTCTGAAATAGCTTTGAACCAAAGAACTTAAAGGTGTCAGATAACTAGAGGAAGTAGGTCCACGTCCTTAGTTTAACTTCCTTTCACTTTTGAGTTGGTGCATGCCAACTCGAGGGGGTTCTCCCTAGATGATTTGAGGATTCAGTTATAAACTCTTAGGGGAAAATAGCACCCCAAATCTGTAATAAAGTTTGCTGATCTGCACTAAAATAATAAAATATCTGCATTTTCTTCTTCAAATTAGCAATATTTGAGTTCATATTTATGATCATATATGACAAAACAACTCAGAAAATGCATAAATTGGTTATAATCTCCCCCACAAAAGTTGCAGAACAGAAAACTAAATTGACCAAAAATGCAAGGAAAACACTCTAAATCAACATTTTGTCACTGATATAAAGTATAGCCCTTGCAAATCACTTAGTTCAAAAATTAGCAATGATATTCTAGTATTTTTTCCTTAAAACGCTTATAAATCAACTATTTTAAAGATCATAGGTGCCTTGTCCGTGAGAGAATCAAATAGAACCAACAAAATCCTAATTCTGCTAAAGATAAAAAAATAACTAGCAGTAGGGTAGTGCAACACTTGAGGACATATCACACAAGTTGAGTGCAACCCTAGAGAGAGAGAAAACAACCTAAGAACAAGTGCACTAGAGAGAGAAAACAACCTAAGAACAAGTGCACTAGAGAGAGAAAGAAACCCAAGCACAAGAGAGAGCACAATACTTTATGGTTCCATTAGGCAAATCACTTTATTAAGAATGATAGAATCACTTGTGCGATGAAATACAAATGAGAGTTGAGTATTTATACACAACTCAAGGGTGGGTGCTTTCCCCAATAGGGTTTTGATCCTGTGTGTACAAGGTCAGCGTTAGCCAAACCTAAAAATATAATAGTGATACAATATATGGTAGTTTGTGGCAAAAAGTGAAGATTACACCCTTATTCTCAACAAGCCCCCCTTAATTTGAATAAGGGGCCATGGAGAGAATACATTACACACATCCCCCCCTTAATGTTGAATAAGGGATACATAAAGAAGATATTAAAGACTATCCCCCTTGAGTGCCATATCTCTCCTCCAATCTCCAGTGGGATCTTTGGTAGCATTGGCTATGCAATCGAGTGTCAGTGGTGGACGAAACTCCAGTCCAATGGGCATATCATTGACCTTGGTGAGAAGGGATCATGGTGGAGGAGGATTCTGAGAATACTCTGATGTGTCTTCTGGTGCAAGAAAATCGACAACGTCTATGAGTGTGGATATGGTCCACTTGGGAATAGGTCTTGACCTACTTAGAGGAAGAGGAGCTGGATCAAATGGATCAATCAAGATGTTTTCTTCATCATCATTGAACTGCTCATCTACTAGACGAGGAGTGTTGGAAGGAGTGTTCAATATAGGTGAAGAGACTTCTGCAAGATTAGGTCTAGAGGAGTCACAAATAAAGTCCTTATAATCATCATCTCTCTGCACAGTGACCATAGGAAGAGTGCTTAAGGAAACATTCATAGGGAATCATGTGTAAGAAGTAGTGGCAAGATCCTGGTGGACTGTGAGTAGGAACTTCATCAAAGATAGCATTGCTACGTTCAATCACCTTGTGAGTAGAGGGTCATATAGATGATATGCCTTGGAAAATTCATTGTAGCTGAGCAAAATGTAGCAAGGATTTCTAGGTTTTGATTTGTTTTTCCTTTCACTAGGACTATGGGCCCTTGGACTTGATCCAAAAATTCTGAAATGCAAACTAGACAGTTTGTTTCCATACCATTTTTCTTGGGGAGTCATACCTTGAACAACATGATGTGGATTTTAACCTTGTACAATTAATTATTGCAAATAGATTCTTAAAAAAAAAACCAAAAAAGATACAATGGCACACACACATTACACAGAGATTTTACCTTGGAAACTCAAACCGGGAAAATCAACAACATGTTTAGAGCCGCACCTCTAATATTTATTCATTATCTATCATTATCTATCATCATTGTTTACAATACAATATATATAGGATCCCGTGACATCCAAAACCCCTAATCCGTTGACCCGGATTAGTCAACAACCCTAATTCCTTAACTGGAATTAGAAAGCCATCGGTGAAAATCATGTGCTGAAAAACTGCTAAAAAGAGAACACCCTAGCATGGATGAGCATAAATGACCTTTGCCATAGTCAATCTCCACTTCATTGGCACGATTGACAAGGTTAGGAGGAATTAACGGGATTTTATGGAGTGCTTGAGCTTAAGGAGCAAAATATCATATTTGAAGCATTATGTGGATATGGATGAGGTCAGCCCTAGTCTTAAGTGGCCCCAACTTAAAGAAAAAATCCTTTTATAAAGATAAATTTGAGTTGCTTGGAGGTTGGCCCTAGTCTTATGAGTAAAAAGTGAGTATAAGTCACCAGTCAAAGTGTAAATTGATCATTAATGAGGAACACTCATGAGAAAGAGGTGCGTTAGGGATGAAATAGTCTTCTTGTCAGGTGTGCCCTCATGTAGGAGCTTGAAAAGTGTCATCTAAATCACCATCAAGCAAGAAAAAGGGCTCGTCAAGGAGGCACCCTAATTGGGGTTGAAGATGAGGATGAAGGTTATAAATACTAGAAGAAGAAGGTGCAAATAAGGTGAAAGAAGTGTGAAGAAGTTCAAGGGCTTAGTTTAATATCTAGCT
The DNA here is from genome assembly GCA_900067695.1 of Picea abies. Classification (NCBI taxonomy): domain Eukaryota; kingdom Viridiplantae; phylum Streptophyta; class Pinopsida; order Pinales; family Pinaceae; genus Picea; species Picea abies. Next base: position 5,609 of record CBVK0100462214.1, read on the forward strand.
GGAGCAAGGCAAGTTCAGGGTTTATTCTATGTGAGGTTCAACATCTACTTTTCATCTTTCATGGCTAAATTCTGTTGCTGAAGTTAGCTTTATAAATCTGCTGTAAAGACCTTTTGTAGAAGGGCTGTTTGGCTCCATAAAGAGTGGTTAAGGTTGAGGTTAAACCCTCCTTATCACTTCTTGTTGGTTATTGATCAAGATATTGTTGTGCTGCTGTCATTTCTACTCTTTGAGAGGCTGCTACTATCTTTATTTGTTCATGATCACACATCTTTATTGCTGATTTGTAATGGTTTGATAAGGCACACCTTTGGAAAGGCCCTTTCTTTATTTCTGCATATTGATGAAGGCTATTCGGTTAATTAGTGCTTGTTGTTAACAGCCTAGTTACACCTCCGTTCACTTTAAATTGAACCTTCTTGAATCTTACCCTAACTCCATCACCAACTAGGTTGATATTGGTCTATTCTTTCATCTATTTATATCGAAGAATATCACTATGAACCAACTCAAAAGGTTAAGAAGCTCGCCTTGCTATACTTAGGAAAGGACTCTTGATGGATTGGTGCCTATCCTCAGGGTTATGGAGTTCTATGAAAAAAACAGGGGCCTAAAAATGAGTGATGAAAAAATTTAATAGGGCAATCTCATTAAAAATGAATCTTGCTAAATGAAGTAACCGGATCATAATAGTGATGCGGAATGAATACACTCTGAATAAGTGAATGAATCTTTATAAACAACTGCTTGATCTTCCTTAACTCAAACCTTTAAGGGAGAGACAAAATCCACAAAGAAAAATAGAGACAAGATGGGGCATTTACAACCGCTGATTGCGACACCAATACAACAACCTCATCTACAGAAAAAGAAAGAAAGATGGAAAGCACTGCTACAATCACATAACTCTCCAATCCCATCAGAGATAGTACCTTTAGCCTGTGGATTTTATCTCCAAGAATGTGATCCCTTTTGGAAGAATTTATTCTTCTTATTTATAGATTTGCATTATAGCTCCAAATTTGATTAGTAACTCTCCATCTTGATCATTTTGACAAAGTCAAAGATGATCATCCTTCTTACGTGTTTGGTCATTCAAAAAAGTAACCATCAAGTCCCTTGAAATAGGGCTCCATATCCCATGTCATCATATTTTATTATATTTTCATATCTTTCTTCATAATGGGTTTTTCCATACTTCAAGGTCTTTGTAAGATTGACAATTTGCCAAGTCGTCCTACATGAGTTCCCTTTTTGTGCCACGTATGAAAAGTCACCTATGCATACTACTCGGCCTCACCATTGTAGTGAACGAGTGGTTTTGTGATACCACACACAGTGTGAGAGTGGGGATGGAAGACCACCCTACCACACCCACCACTAACAAGGAGAAAAAAGAAGGGGTGGAGTTGCCACTTGGTTTTTGGGCAAAACCAAGAAATCCTAGGGTGAGGAAAGAGAGGATCAAAGAGAGGGGGAGGGCCACTAGGTTAATTAGGGTTTTAGATCTTCATTATGTCAACCTATGGCTGTGGATTATTAAGGCATTTCACTTAGGTTTTAGATCAGGTCTTACCAGCAAATTAGCAAAAGAAAGTTCAGAAATGCCTGATATCCCTTTCAGGTTAGCTTGAGCAACTAGACCTCCATCATGAGTTTCTTCCCTTCAGCCTCAGATGTTAGGAGAGATAGATCTTCTGGGCCTTCTCATTTCACGATCCTCCCAAGATTGTACAACAAGGCCCCTTTATCCCTGGACACTCTTCGTAGGACATCATCAAAGTTTGCATTGGTCCCTTCATAGTGATTGATGAGGACATGGAGGTCTCTTCACCCTCCCCTTTCTTTACTTTTATTTCTATTTATGATGCATATGTGGAGCTAGGGCCTTGTGCCTCATAGGGTTTTCTCAGATGTTCTTCTTCTCTTTCTTTTATTGTCATTTATATCTATTGTATTTTGATAACATTTTAGCTCCAGGAATATTGTACACACTCCCATCGATTTAATGGCCACTGATTGTAATCTGTAGTCCCATTGACCTATTACTTGGTCATTTGTGGACATTAATAAAATATCTTATCTTATCTTGAAGAACTTTAGGACGAGCCTCCTTTGAATTAATTGACATCTTCTTGATGCAATGCTTGTTTATATTAAAGTCTTTGAAATGATTTAGCCTTTTGGCGTCCCTTCTGTCTTTGGAATCTGGATATCTAAATTTACTAATTGTCAAATTCTTGAAAGAGCAGAACTTTCTTTGTTAACTTTGTGTTGAAGAAAGTACTAATTTGTAATCTTATAGCACTGATAATGTCTTTGTGGAATCTTGATATATTGCAGATCCGAAGAAAAACTTTTGCTCACTAGCATTTGGCTCTGCTGAAGAGCATGCCAGATGGGTTTACCAAGCTCATAAATTGTTTTCAATTTGCTCCTCTACTCTGACCAAAGATAGGCCTGTATCTTCTAACGTGGGAGGTGCAGCAGCTCTGGTTATTGCATTAGCGATGCGTTTAATGGTTTCCCTAACTGACATAAACACTTGGAAGAACTTTTTGAAAGAATGCATGGGAGATGGGAGGCTTGTGGTGTGGAATCTAATAAACTGGATAGCAAATAGAAATGCTGGTCTTTATTCTTCAGTTCGTCAATACATCATGAAATGTAATAGTGCAATGAATAGGAAAAGCAAGGCTGCCATACAGACAGATGAGAGCTTTATCGTTACTGCAAGTGCTATTACCATGGTCCTTCGTCCTTTCCGTACTATGCAATTGGATTTATGTGAAGGTGTCTTTTCTATATCAAATCAAACAAATTGTCTCGAAAGTTATGATGCTGGAGTTAAAAGTGCAGCAGAGCAGTTTTGTGTATATATACTTACGATTCCTCATCTCACACAGAGGCTTCCTGCTGCACTATTACCTGCTCTTCAACATTCATCGACTTTCTCTCCATGTTTGAGAACAATGGTGGTACGTAACTTTTGAAGATGGGAAGAACCATTATTCTCCTCTTATCCTGTGTTCGCAAATTCATATTTGTCATACATGCACGTAAATCATATCCTATTCATAGGGATTACCAACCTGAAAAGGAAAGGGAAACAGCTGAAGCCTCTTGCCATAGAAGAAATATATGTTGTTTGCCATTGGATGAATTACTGTTTGATGGAAGCATTGATCTTTGCAATTTGTCTGCTTTGGATCCCTCTGAATGAATATTGGTTTGGATCCTTAATGCTATTATCATTGGAGTTCTCAATGGTTGCTTTCTTTGCTATGTATTCCTGTGATTGAATAATGGTTTGGATACTTTAATGACGTTACCTTTGGAGTTATCAATGGTTGCATCGAAATCATCACTAGTGAGATTACCAGCCAGCATTTTGCTTATCATCACAGTTGAATGAACTTGTTGCTTGTTATGGTATTTACTCTGTAGTGTGTAGTATGTACATCTTATTATGATGTTGCCTTCTGTGTTTTGTCCTTTTTTGTATCTCATCTGAAGGGACTAACTAGGCTGTGGCAGGTAATGGCAGATTTCAAAGGAAGTTATCTTCTTGGAAATGACAAATTTGGATCAACTGAAGCTGATGGAGATTCCAAGTACTGCTTGGGCTCTAGCAAACGTTGTTAATTTGGCATTAGGTTCTATCGAGAGCTCTGAACATTCGGGACAGCTTGTGGAGGGCTTACATTGTAGAGAATATGTGTTTGCTCTTTCCTGTATTTTAGACAATTTGATGCCGTGGATTGAGAACAAACGGCGATCAAAGAGAAAAGTAGACGAGGAGGAGGAAGCATATGATGACTGTAGTTCTAGTGCTCCCAAGCACCATTTTTTGGCTAGTACAGAAAGCGGGGATGCCTTTAGTGAATTAACTTCATCACTCATTGAGTATTTGAGGCCTGTCCATCAGCAGTGGCATCTGCACCAGCTTCTAGCTACAGTGAAAAAGGAGGGTTCATCTGTGCATGAAGCACATCTGAGTCATGGGGGCTTAAAGACGAAATTGGAACTGCAAGATGTTGCCCAATTGTATTCGTACCTGCTTGCTACCTTTTCTTCCTTGAATTCCTTTGGTGGACCTTTGCCTATTCTTAATTTATTAGCTTTCACTCATGGATTTTTGACACAGTTGTGGGAGTGGTTAGAGAGATTTCTTATTTTCAAGAAAGAGGGATTTACAAGAGTTCAGAAGCAATCACAGACCAGTCTAAGTATTGGTGAGAACCAAATTCATGGTACAGTTGGAAGAAAGGAGGAAAGTTTGATCAGAAATGTAAGCAATAAATGGGCCTCTGCCTTTCTAAGAACTAAAGGGAAGTCTTCAAATGGAGATAGCAGTACTGATATGTGTAATGATGATTCTCTTCAGCAATATACTGATAAAGATGATACATGTACAGTATGGGACTTACAGCCTATGAAGAAGGGTCCTCAAGGCATTCCAAAAGATGCTTCAACAATGTTACTTCTATTTTGTGCAACATATGCCCATTTGCTTATGGTTCTTGATGATGAAGAGTTCTATGAAAAACAGGTTTGCTTCCTTTTTTTGATTGATTTTTGCTAGTTACTATGGCTATGGTCTTTATTTTGTCGCTTGTTCATCTATATCCTTTTATGTTGAGCTTTTACTCTTCAAACAGGCTCCTTTTACACTGGAACAACAAAGAACAATTGCGGCAATGCTTAATACAATGGTCTACAATGGCTTTTTGAATAATTCCGGGCATCATAACAATCCTTTGATGGATGCAGCTGTTAGGTGTTTGTACTTTTTATATGAAAGAGATTGTAGACGTAGTTTCTGTCCCCCATCTCTATGGCTTGCTCCTGCTGTCAAATATCGCCCTCCAATTGCTGCAGCAGCTAGAGCACATGAAGCTGTGTCAACTTGCTTGAAGTTAGGAGATTCACCAGTGGCTTCAACGATGGGTTCTTTGGTCACGACTACTCCACACGTGTTTCCATTTGAAGAAAGGTATTGAAATATTACCTTTTCTCTGTCTGCGTTTTACTTCTATTTCCTATGGTGCCAACTAAGAATATCTTGTTACACTACAAATACATAGTTTCTCAGACTGCAGAATCAGAAGAATTCGAGGTGTTAGTGGATCATACAGAAATAAAAATGGAATCAGGGGGATTATAACTTGGATAAGGATCACCATATTGAACTGCTAACATATTGTTAGTAGCAAGGCTGATGTACATACTAAAAATGGTGAAAGAAAGTTATGAGAAGGTGGTGATGATCTAGAAACTTGAATTGGGTTTTGTTTGACACGTGGAACCCCTTGATACAACTGTCATCAATAACAATAACAATGCTTTGTGATCTATTCCAAGAGGAGATATATGCCAAAATGTGTATGATGAAGTAATGGAATGAATCAAGACCAAGGGTGCTTTGTTAGAGATTTTTGGTAGCAATACAAAACCGAAACATGGATATCTATGGCCGTCTCTGATTTGGGTCTGTTGCCGTCGTTATACACACTTTCTAACATGGACTAAGTTCCATCCACTTAGTGTGTCCTTGGAGGCACAATGCCTAAGTTCAAGCCCACTGTCACCTCAACTTGAACTTCTTCTGTCTAGGCTTACTCCTAGGGAAGCAAAGGGCAGTAGACCCTAGTTACTATGTGACTTAAAAGATTAATTCTAGGAGTTAATTTTAATTAGTTAAAGGTTGGGGAGAATCTAGCCTATATGAGAGGCAAACAATGCAAGTGCAAATCTTTCAATGCAAAGTCAAGCGTTTCCCTAAGACAACTAAGACTAGTGTCTAAGGTTGGGAAAAGGGGTCAACTAAAGTTACAACAAGAAAAGAGAGAAAAACTTTACAAAACTCTACAACTAGATACAAAAGAATTACTTTATCAAACTTCTACAATTGAATTAGATATAATGAAATAAAAAACTATCGACAAAAGTTAGAATGCAAAGAATAACTAAAAGATACAACAATATACAACTATTGACAAATGGAGGAAACAAGCAAGCACTTACTAAGTCTAAGATTGAGTAGATACAATGAACTAACTCTAATTGATTTGATCTTGCAGGAATGAAAGGAGATAGCTCAAGATTACATCCACAGGAGACACAACAACTCAACAAACCCAAACAGTGAAGTGCCTCAAGAGGTGCGCAACTTCAAGGGGTTGATCAATGGCTCCAAGATACAACTTCAAGATAGATGTAAGACCAACAAAAGAGCCTCCACGGGCTAAAAGTGCTCAACTCAAAGAGGAAAGAGATAAAGCATGAAAATAAGCCTCCTCGGGCAAAAGATGCGCAACTTCTAGCTTACTAGTTTAACCATCCAAAATGCTCAATAAATTGCCTTAAGATAACATGAAATGAAAGTAACTTGCAGAAATAAAGAGCATGAACCATAAAGTGAAATGTGAAATTAAACCAAGGTTGCTTGTGAATAAGTTTTAGGATTATTTAGGTTGATTAAGTGAAAATGAATCCTAAACTATGTGACTTCCCTAAAACTCTCCCCGCTTGTGCCAAAAGGACTGCTAGGTGTTCAATAAGTAAGGCAAACAAGGCCTTACCCTAGCTCCACAGGTCAATCCAGGAAACAAGGGTGCTCAACAAGGGGGA
>CBVK0100462215.1:0-12241 GCA_900067695.1 Picea abies
TTCTATCCATGGAGGAAACCAACAAGCTTAGGGCCTCATTTATTTAGTGGAGAGGTTCTTGCTTGGAGGATGGCACACTTGGTGAGGAGGATGCATCATCAACAGGGAAAACTTCCAGATCTCAGATTGCAGTGAGGTCTATTTCATAGGGAGGCTACTCATCAGTATTAGAGTACTATGAAGGGGTTTCTTCATCAGATCTTCTAGTTGGAAGTTAGCTTCAGTTTAGTGGTCTTGTCAACATTTATGGAGGGCGCACCATCCTAGGGTGCTCTTTCTTTAGTTGGGATTTTGTTGTAGCTTAGATCAAGCTGCTATTGTATCCAGTTCTTTTATATATTGTACTTGCTGTATTCTACCTTCAATTCTCCCTATATATACACTTATATTCCAAACTGGTTTTCCCCGAGGGGGTTTTTATCGAGGGTCATGTTGACCAAAAATACCTATGTTCATTTTCATGTATGTTACAGTTTAGAACTACAATATTTTTCAGCAGTAAATATATCTAGGTGTGTTACATATATTTTGGCATGCATGTGCTAACCTTTGGTGACAAAAACTACATGCTAGAGGACCTAAATGGCCTATGTAACTGTAACAAATCATCGAAGAAGTTACTGAACAATTTGGTGTATGTTGAGCACTCAACACACCCTAAAAAAGCCTTATCAAATTTTGTCACTTTTTGGGTACCAGTTGTTTTTTGCACTGTCTGACTCGATTTCATGTTGGTTAATGTTTTGTCTTTGTTTATTTTTGTGACTCTCATCACCTATTCAAGTTTGTTTGAACTTATGAAACCCCATGACTAAAATACCTTAACAACTGAATTAATAATCGACAACCAAATAATGCACCTAACGTGCTCAAGTTCGACGTCAGAAAGAATTCAAGTAAGTAAAGGAACCACTCGAAAAACAACAGTTGCCAAGCACTGATCTTCATTGGCATCAACAGAAGGCAGTTTTGGTTTGTGTAAGTTTTTTTCATAAAGGTTCGAGAGATAGTCAATGCTCGACATACTTTATCGGGATTGGGGAAAATCCAGAAGGATCACAACAAACATTTTGACCATGATAAAGTTATCCCCAATCGTCGATCCCCGATGTGTTTTCGGCATTGGGAATTTTTTGATGGAGCCAATCCGAGAGCAGTTGGGTAGGTTTATCGTCGATTGATGATCCTTGACACTTTTCGGCATTGACAAGCTAGGATTTGGTTTTAGAAACATATGAATTAAATAAAGTCCCAAATCTGATGGAAACGAGTGAATGGAGCCAATAGTTTCGAATGCTACGCGTCTTTACCACATAAGAGGATTGTACGATCTAGTTTTATCCCGAGTCATTTTGGGTCCACTAGGTCCTAGTCATGTCTCCTAGTCATCTTTGCCATGTCATTTTTGTACAAGAAGATTGATCGGCGTCAGAGTTTTTGCAAGAGGATATCAATGAAAATGTTCATAGCACAATCCCGACCCTCGATCCACCTACTGAAAGAGCAGCACGACGTGATGTTTTCAATGTTAGATACGATCAAATTTTGGACATTTTAGGAACTAATTAATACCTGATCCCTCATTAGTTGCTACCTCATGCGCAAATTAAAAAAACATTTTTGAAATCGCCGATAGACCACATCACCACCCATGCCTTCGCCGTCAACCCACGATGAATTTAAGTTCTAACTCCTCTAAATATTTGACGACATATTTATTGAAATTTCACTCATAACTCAAATTGAATGGCTGATGCGACACGATAAGATCTTCCTTGTTTAAATCTCTTGAACCATGGTGAACAAATTCATTCTACGCATAAGAGAGTTCCAGAGTGGCCGAAGGATAAAAACGAGCAACTCGAAGACTGTACTGACCCTCATGATTATAAAAAACCAGGTTTAACAAGCTTCAGAGGTATGTATTCAAGTCTGTCAATTCGCTAGTTATAATTTATATGTGTTTGTTTGTTTTTTTACAAAGTATCTAAAGCCTGCTCAAGTTGCAGGAACAATGTCATCGAGAAATCCAACCACCAGACACTAGCCAAGAGAACCAAATATGAAAGAACTAGAGACGGGCGAATTTTCTTCTGTAGGGACCACGATGAAATTGGAGTATGCCCCTAGAGAGGAGCCTGTTGACAAAACAACAACAAAGAAAGTTTTCATCAAGCCTCCAGCCTTTGGCGATACAGAGAAAAGAACCAGATCCAATGTAGTGCTCCCACAGTGGGGGGATATCTTCAAAAGTATTAGCATAGAAGAATACCTAGAGTATATCCCACACAATGACCCAGACGTAAGGGTGCTCGATGACCAGGTGTTCCCCAACATATGACGGTCGTATTTACACATGGTGGTGAGAAAAACCGTTATTTTTCCCTGCATAGAGGTCCTGAAGTGGCTCATCGAACACACAGACGGGCATAAACATTTGATCAACGATGAGAATGGTGGGTGCATTGGAGTTTTCCTCCTGACAGAGGTCCAAAAATACTACAAGCTCAGGGACCCAGAGGAGCGGCTCAACACGGATTTCGTGGTGAAGTTATATGAATTCCATGACACCAACTAGTTGATGGATTCATGGTGGAGGGAAGACAATAAATTCACCAATCAGAGCAATGGATGGTATAGGACAATCAACCTGAGGGAGCCATACATATATTTGATGGATCTCATCTTCCGGCTATACGGAGAAAAGGATTGCTCCAAGTTTTTATAAGCATGGATTCCTTTGGCATACACAGTTGAAATCACCGGGAGAATTTTCAGCTGGGGAGCAATAATCTCCAAACAATTAAGCATATCTGTGCAACAGACTCATATGCTGAAGGAAGGAGAGGCACCAACTTTCTACATGGCCTCGTACCTTCTCGATGTCATGTGTGCTAGGAACGTCTTCGCTGACATGAATATGAGCTAGCATGTTGCAGAGCTCCTGGTCCACGTCTACTTCAACATGCCATGGGAAAACAGGTACAAGAAATATTACTCCCTCATCTGTGATGAATTCATTGCCCGCATTTATTTTATTATTTTTAAGAAGGAATGCCCGAGGCTATCAACAACAACCAAGAAAATGATAGCCAAGGTAGTCCATTGGTACTTGGACGAGCGCACAACCTACATTAGGGTGTTTGGGTCCACCGGAGAACCACATCTCCTACCATCTCATGTCCCAGAATGACTCGTCATGGGAGAAATGTTTTATTAGACCATCCTATAGGGATACAACACCACACCGGTCAAAGACAAAAAATGATCTTTCATACCCTACAGTTTCCATGTAGGGTTCTATCTGGTAAATGATATTGCTCAAGACAAACAAGAAGGGTTGATCCAACTCAAATTTAGGTTCCCGATGGACCGATTCTGCAAGCACGATCCAAAAGTCTTGGTCCTGCAACATGCTTCACATGTGTCATCTTTCTGGCCGTATACTCACGATAAGTTTGAGGATGAAGTATTCACAGAGAACGCCCAGGACTGGGACGAGGTGGTGTAGAGGATGGCCAACCCAAACATGACCAGGTTCAAGACCTTGAGTATGGATGAATAGGTGGAAACAATAGAGCAGTCGGCTCAAGAGGCCCTAAGAGCCAGGGAAGAAATCATAGTGGCAGAGAAAACAGAGGCGTAGAGAAGGGGTTTGTTCTTGACACCAGAAGCACAGATAAGGGGATTTCTCTTGATGGCAGATGCACAAAGAGTCATTGATCAGTTGCAGAATGACCCGGATCTCATAGATATGATGAGGGTTCCTGCCGACAACCCAATTGAAAGCCGAGGAGCGCCAAGTGGCTCAGAGCTGATACAACTTGAAGGAATCATCGAGCTGAAAAATCCTAAAATCCCACAACCACATATTGAATCACCCAAGGGAATTTCAACTTAGCTTGAGATATCAAGGAAACTAGGTAGGAATAGTGCACAAAACCCCTTGCAAGACTTAATAACTATCTATGATGATGAGGAGAGTTCAAAGGTTTCCCTAGTGACTCTGGTGCAGATTATAGAGGAAAAGGAACCTGAGAAAGTATCTTCCCCAGTTCCCAATGCTCCAATTCAAATCCTTCCATAGAGAGACCAGGAAGTCAAAAGTGTCTTAGACACTAAGCTACTCGATACATCGGGAACCCCGATGGATGGATCGAAGGATGAGCTAGGATTGGGCGAATAAGAAGGATAAATTCCACAACAGGAAATCGCCACCCTGACAACCGATCACCAAGTAAGTACCGAACCTGTGCCTGATTCCTCAATTTTGACCAGTACTTTACCACACAATGAGCAACAACCAAAGGCCAAGCCATCGAGACATATAGAATAGGTCTAGGAACCCAATCTTGAACAAATATACATCGTCAGGAGCTTGGGAAACACTCTTACCTCGGGAGAGAAAAAAATCCCCGAACTTGTGGATGAGGTCGCCGACATACAAGCCATCATCTACGATCGAAAAAGAAAATCCATCATGAAGAGAACCACTAAGAAGATGAGGCTTACTGTGGATAGTTCCATCCTCATCACCACATAGGAGAAATTGATTAGCACAGAACATGCCAAGACGTTCGAGCTTATTGATGCAGAGATGGCAATCACAGATGCCACCCTGGATAGAGCGAGGAAAGATGAAGAGGAGCTGGCCATTGTGCTAAAGGAGTTGGAGCATCTGTGCCATTTGGCAAAATACTATCAAGATTCTACACAGGCCACGATATTCTTGAGAAGCGAATTCCAGCATGCCTACAAAAAATTCATGAGTGAGCGACACCTTTTCATTGCAAGGATAGTCAATTTCCAGGAAGACACCCTTATGGAACTGGCAACGTGAAAATACATGGAAAGATGGTATGAGAAGGCCCACCAAGCGGTTGATAGAATTGATTACATCAGTGCAGTTCAAAAGGGCCTAGATGCCGAAGAGCACGACATTCGAGTGTTAAGGGACAACTACATCGATCGTATGAGGAAGTTAGCTGAATAATGGGTTAAGATGGCCCAAGAACCTCAACGAGATATCCAATAAAAATGGGTTTTTTGTGAAAGGAGTTGAACCAAGATCAATTAGGCTATGAGAGACATCGGTCTCCTAGAATTCGGCACACCCGAGGACTTTGTCGACTTGCATGACATAGTAGAACTACATGTAGAACAAGACTCATCGTGGACTGTAGAGATAGAAAAGGTGGCGAACATGGAACCAGGTCAAGTACAACAGTTCGTGGAGCACCTGATCAAGGCTTAGACAATGTAACAACAGTTAAGTGTTAAAGTAGTCAAGTATCAGGCACGGTTAGTGGAGATAAAGGAGATCCTTTAGGCCCCGATGGACCAACACAGGTTCTCGTATGCTAACACATGCGAGGAAATATTCGTCAAATGGTCAAAGTATGAGAAGAGTCATCCACTCAAGTGAAACCATTTGATGACTCTTAGAAGACCGAGAGTTGAAAGTGCCATGTGGTGACATTTTGTTTTCCTTAGCTTAAACTTTTGATAGTTACTTTTAGTTAATAATTTGTTATAAATAAGAGGATCGACCTGTTAGAAGAGGTTGATGGTTTTTGCAAAGACCCTCATTTTTGGAATTGTAAAGAACCATTTCCGAACTACCTTAATTGAGAAGTCATGTTTAGGACCGAAGGCAAACTTATGTTTTTCATTGAAGGCGTGTGTGATTGGATATAAGGAGGAATTACGTCTGACTTTATCTCATGAATGAATGCTGTAACGAGTAAGAGTTTCTGAATCTATGGATAAGTTAGATGATTCAATATTTTATAGTTCTTGTCTCTAATGATGGAAAACAAATCGTTGTGTTAATGTGTGATTAATGATTAGAGATAAGGAAACTATTTTTCTTTACATCATTTATTGCATGTATGTTTTCTTTTGATAATTGTATCTCAGTCAATAATTGAAATACCAACAAGTTAATGTATTAATAATAGGCTTGTCATAGGTGTGAAAATATTTGTCTGCATGCTTGAGCACAAGGGTTATCCCTAGCTCAGCCTTCTCCAGTAGTTAAATTGTGTCCCTTTTACTAGCTGGTTTATACTAGAACACATCCTTTTATCAGACTCGTATAGTAAAATAAAATATAAAAAAGAGAATGTTCAAACTGAAGGAGGATCTTTCACAAGAAGACATCTTGTCAATCACTACGTAAAGCCCATCGATTAATTGGTTGGATTGCAAGATCTGAAGAACAATTCCACTATCAAACGCTGCAGAGTCTAATTGGGACTTGGTGGAAGGTTTGGTTCCTGCTGTTGAGTTAAAGGGATTTAGGACCCCTCAACACTATCCTAAAACAAAAATAAACCATTGTTAGACAGTTGAAACTTAGAGCCAACTTGAGGTCAAAGACATACCTAGTTGGTAGCTTGATAGGACCTTGAAAATATTCATGGTATCAGAGCTTGGTGGCTGATTTTTGAGTAGTTTTGGACAACATATGAGTGGGCTGTTTTAGACACCTTTTGGGAAGATTTTGTGGACAACCATTGACATAGTTTAGTGGCAGTTTGTTGGTAGAATTTTGTAGAGGGTTGTAGAGCAGTTTGTGGACGTTTTCGTCAGTATTTTTTTTCACACCTACGTGGTAGGAGTGAGGCTGGTTTTTCATGACCTCTTTTCACACCTATATTGCTAGGAGTGAGGTCGGTGTTTGTTTTCCTCTTTTCACACCCGTGTTGAGAAGAGTGAGGCAACGTTCCTTTGCAGTTGGAGCATCAGTTTGAGTGCATTTTGGAAGTGATGTCAACATCTCAGATGCATGTGGAGGATAAGATGGCAAGGGATAGCAACTGGTTGCCTTGGAAGGAGAGGATTGTCTTTGTCTTGGAGGAACTTGAACTATGGGATATAGTTCAAACAACTATTCCTATTCCTGCTGCTATTGCTCCCATCTTGTTAGCAGAGTTCAGGAAGAGGAACAACAAGGCAAAGAGGACCATATGTGATGCAGTGTGGGATCATATCATTCCCCACTTGACTGGTAAAGATTATGAATTTGATATGTGGGAATCTCTATGTAAGATTTATGAGAGCTCTAATGAGAACCAGAAGATGGTTCTTCATGATTGACTCAGGGGCATTCACATGCTCAAGAGTGAGTCAATGACTTCTTTCCTTGGTCGATACACCCAGATCAGAGATGAGCTTGGAGCTGTTGGAGAGGTGGTGGACCCAGATTCTATGGTGAGGACCTTGGAGCTGTTGGAGAGGTGGTGGACCCAGATTCTATGGTGAGGACAACCTCAAAAAACTTCACCAAACCATGGGGTCCATTTGTTCGTGGCATTGTTTCTAGGGAGGTAATTCCCACATGGGAGAGGATGTGGGATGAATTCATCTAGAAGGAGACTAGACTTGTAGAAGAGGCTTTTGGAAAACAAAAACAAAATCAGACAGTTCAAGGTGATGAGGATCTTTCTCTATAGACAAAGGGAAAGAAGAAGGCCAACCGTGGAGGTAGACAGGGTCCCAAGTTTGGGGCCCCACCATAGGGAGGAGAGAGCAATAGTGGTCAGAAGAGAGATATGAGAAAAGTGAAGTGATTTGTTTGTAAGAATTTGGGGCACTATGATGGACAATGTCCCAATAGGAAGAAGAGGAGGGGTGTAACTGCAACTACAACATAGGAGGCAGAGTTTTAGACTTAGTTTGAGAGAGAGTGTGATTTCCTCATATGCTGCACTTCAGTTGAGACAACACCCAGTGTCTGGTATATTGATAGTGGGGATTCGAGCCATATGACTGGAGTCAGAGGGAATTTGACTGATCTTAGAGACACCGAGGTCAGGATGGAGATTTCCCTCGTAGACGACTCCTTGGTTAGAGTTGCTGGGATTGACATTGTTACCTTTCAGAGAGATGGATGCCACCTATATCGTTTAGGGATGTTCTCTATGTCCCTAGGATGAAGAAGAATTTGATTTTAGTTTCTACCGGCCTCTAGGATACGAGTCTTGAGGTGTCCTTCAGAGGGACCGAGGTCTTCATTCACCTTAAGGGGTCCTCTCTCACCTCAGGACAAGTGATTGGAGTGAGGGATGGTAAACTATTCAAATTGATTTTTCAGCCTCTTCATGCATTAGCAGTGAGAAACGACAACATTAGACAAACATGTGAGCTATGGCATCGTAGGATGGCCCATCTACATCATGGAGCTCTCGAAGGACTGAGAGAGGTTGTGACCGGAGTGCCATAGATCAGTACAGAGCATCAATATGTTTACAAAGGGTATGTGCTTAGTAAGTTTACCAAGGCCTCGTTCCCCAATAGTGACACCAACTCAGCTGGGATACTGGATTTAGTACACACGAATGTGTGTGGGCCCATGTTTCGGAAGTCCTTGAGTGGTTGTGAGTACTATCTCACATTAATTGATGACTACTTAAGGAAGACTTGGATCTATTTCCGGAATACCAAGAGTGAGGTCTTCAAACAATTCCATGACTTTAGAGATCTTGTGGAGAACCAATTTGGAAACAAGATCAAGATCTCGTGGTCAGATAACAGGGGAGAGTATTCCTCCACATAGTTCATAGACTTCTGTGCCCAACATGGCATCAAAATATAGATGACCTTACCATACAACCCCCAATAGAACGAGGTTTCCAAGAGGAAGAATCAGGCTATCACCGGTGTAGCGAGATCCATGCTGCACAATCAGAGTTTGCCTCTTTACCTATGGATAGAGACAAGTGCTACTATAGTTTACTTGCAGAACAGGAGCCCCCACGGGATATTGGGGAATATGACTCCTAAGGAGGCCTTCACTAGTAGGAGGCCTGATGTCGAGCATATCAGGATCTTTGGGTGCTTGACCTTTTCTCATGTCCCCTAAGACAAGAGGACAAAGATAGAACCCACAACCCAATAGGGGATTCTAGTTGGACACTCAGAGGTGTCCAAATCCTATCCTATCTACATTCCATCACTTACAAGAGTGGTGGTGAGACGAGATGTCATATTTGAGGAGGCCAGGGATTTTTAGAGATGTCTTGAGTCGAGAGTCGCTGTGGAGGATGATGCAGAGGCACCAAATGATGCCTCAGAGGGAGAACAACCTCAGGATTCTAGTGTGCCAGTATCATGGGTGACAGGGTCACCATGCACAACTTTAGGGTCACAGTAAGAGGGTGTTCAATTAGAGGGGGTAGAGGCTTCAGGATCTTAGAGTGTTGAGACTAGACCTGAGGAAATTACTCTTGGGTAGAGAGAAATTACTTCTCCATTGACCGCTTCGGGAAGAGGAGAACTTGATGGTTTCAGGAGACCCCGAAGGAGGCCAATTAGAATGTAGGGGAGCCCAAGAGCCATATAAGAGAGAGTAGACCTCTAGTCAGAATTGGATAATATTTGGCTTTAGTGATGAGTATCACAGATACCGAGCCACAAATATTTGCACAGATAGTGGACCAACAGGTCTGGAGAGAGGCCATGGTAGAGGAGTATGACTCCATTGTGCGCAAAAATGTTTGGGAGGTGGTTCTAAGGCCAGTGGGGAAGTCAGTTGTGACTTCCAGGTGATTGTACAAAACCAAGTATGCTGCAGATGGCAGCATAGAGAAACACAAGGTCCATTTTGTGGTGTGAGGCTTCTCTCAGATAGAGGGAGTCGATTATGATGAGACATTCACACCAATTGTGAGATACACCTTGATCAGGAGCATTATTTCCATAACAGAATAGACAGGTTGGAGCATTCATAAGATGGATGTGGAGACCACATTTCTGAATGGATTTATAGATGAGGAGGTGTACATTGAGCAACCACAGGGTATTGAGGTGATTGAGAGGGAGACCAACGTGTGTCTTTTGAGAAAGGAAATTTATGGTATGAGGCAAGCTCCCCGAGCTTGGTATTCATGTATTGACATATACTTTCTTCAGATGGGATTTGAGAAGAGAGATGTTGATCCTAACCTATATTACATCATTAGAGGTGAGTACACACTCATTCTCATTCTATATGTGGATGACTTGTTCATCACAGGAGCCAAGGATCTCATAGCTGAGTGCAAGATGGGACTTGCGTCAGAGTTTGAGATGAGTGACATTGGGTTGATGCACTATTTTTTGGGTATGGAGGTAT
Source organism: Picea abies (assembly GCA_900067695.1). Lineage (NCBI taxonomy): Eukaryota > Viridiplantae > Streptophyta > Pinopsida > Pinales > Pinaceae > Picea > Picea abies. The sequence goes on from CBVK0100462215.1 coordinate 10,118, forward strand.
GGCATGAGGGGGGACACATATTTCTCAGGCAGGGGAAGTATGCTGTAGATATTCTGAGAAGATTTCAGATGGAGGACTGTAGACCTATGTCGACACCCATGGTTACCAATTGGAAGAATCTTAGTGCTTCAGATTCCCGGTTGGTAGATACTACATTTTATAGGTAGTTGATCGGTTCACTTATGTATCTGGTCAACACTAGACCAAATATCTATTTTTCCGTGAACACTCTCAGCCAGCATATGGTAGAGCCAAGAAGTTTTCATTGGATTCGGGCAAAACATGTGTTGAGGTACATTGATGGGAAAATTTATTTTGGTGTGGACTATATCAGAGGTGATGGGGTCAGTTTGGTTGGCTACACTGACTTAGATTGGGAAGGATGTGCTACTGACATAAAAAGCACGTTAGGGTGCTGCTTTAGTTTGGGGTCAGGACTTGCTTCCTAGTTCAACTGGAAGCAGAAGTCAGTTGCTTTGAGTTCTATTGAGGTAGAGTACATGGCAAAGCAGAGTACATGGAGACCAGTCAAGCTAGTTGCGAGGCCATTTGGCTTCATAATATGTTGGTAGGATTATTTGGTCAGGAGATGCCACCGACGATCATACACCGCGACAATCAGAGTTGCATCAAGCTCTCTGAGAATCCAGTTTTCCATGACCGGTCGAAGCACATTGAGATCAGGTATCATTTCATCCAAGATTGGGTTCAGAGAGGGGTAATGTAGTTACAATATATATTGATTGATGAGCAGATTGTAGACATCCTCACCAAGGCCTTGCCAAGGGGAAAACATGTCTACTTCAGAGACAATATGGGATTGGTGAGAAACACTTTCCTCGGTAAGAGGGAGTGTTGAGATTATTTACCTTGGGAAGTGTTCCCCATGTGTTTGCGAGATCATAAACACATGTGGGAAGTACTATGTACTTTGTGCCTTGTACTTAATGTCTGATTTTACTTTGACTTAGGAGATTTAAGTCAAAAGTGAAATTTTGTCATTTACTTTGACTTAGGAGATTTAAGTCAAAAGTGAAATTTTGTCATTTAAGCCTAAAATGACTATTAATTAACTTTGTAGGTGAATTAGGAGACACAAAGTGAAGTTAGGGAACTTAACCCAAAGTGGGTTTTAGAGTGATATTATTATGGGATGATCTCAACCTTTGATTGGACTTGAGATAGGATGATCTCAACGGTCCATTTTATAGGTTTCCTTATGGAGGTTCAAGAGGGGTGCAAAGGGCAAGGAGGAGCTCATTCATTCATTTTTTCAATTGGAGAGTTTGAGAGAGAGAGAATGAGCATGATGTTTCAGGAATTAGTTGAGGAAATATTGGGCACTTCTATCCATGGAGGCAGCCAACAAGCTTAGGGCCTCATTTATTTAGTGGAGAGGTTCTTGCTTGGAGGAGGGCACACTTGGTGAGGAGAGGGCATCATCAATAGGGAGGACTTTCAGAGCTCAAATTGTAGTGAGGTCTATTTCAGAGGGAGGCTACTCATCAGTATCAGAGTACCGTGGAGGGGTTTCTTCATCAGAGCTTCCAGTTGGCAGTTAGCTCCAGTTCAATGGTCTTGTCAACATTTATGGAGGGCACATCATCCTAGGGCGCTCTTTCTTCAATTAGGATTGTGTTGCATCTTTGATCAAGTTTCTATTGTATCATGTTCTTATATATATTGTACTTGCTGTATTCCACCTTCCATTCTCCCTATATATACACTTATATTCCAAACTAGTTTTCCCCGGGGGGGTTTATCCAGGGTCACGTTGACCAAAAATACCTATGTTCATTTTCATGTATGTTAGAGTTTAGAACTACAATATTTTTCAACAGTAAAAATATCTAGGTGTGTTACATATATTTTGGTATGCATGTGCTAACCTTTGGTGACAAAAACTACATGCTAGAGGACCTAAATGGCCTATGTAACAGTAACAAATCAACGAAGAAGTTACTGAACAATTTGATGTCTATTGAGCACTCAACACACCCTAAAAAAGCCTTATCAAATTTTGTCACTTTTTGGGTACCACTTGTTTTTTGAACTGTCTGACTCAATTTCATTTTGGGAAATGTTTTGTCTTTGTTTATTTTCATGACTCTCATCACCTATTCA
>CBVK0100462216.1:0-12240 GCA_900067695.1 Picea abies
TTAAGCCCCTAGGCTCAACACTTAGCCCCTCTTCCCACCTTCTAGCCCCTAATCCCTTGCCCACTCTGTGGAATCTTAGTCCCCCATCACTCATTCATCGTGGTCAGTCTACAAGCGACGATGTTTATATTTTTATTAATAATGTGCATAGATACATGTACAAAATCAGGCTCTTGGCCTTCAACACTTAGGCTCTCTGGCCTAATAATCACATAATCCCACCAGCTTATATAAACTTGGCTCACCAACCTATAATTTTTTTTTACAACTCATTTCGTAAACAAGATTTACAACTGGGCTGGGCCTTGGGGACATTACACTTGGAACCTTAGAAAACCTAAAGAATGTGAATCTTGGCAAGACTATATCCAAAAAGGAAAGGAAAGATTATCTCAAATTGTTCAGACAATACCAATATGTATTTGCATGGTCCTATCGATATATGAAAATGTATGATATTCCCATCATTCAACACATTATCCTTTTAAAACCTAAAGTGAAACATTTCCAACAAAAAATCTGAAAGTATCACCCATCCCTGGAACCTCTCATGTATCAGGAACTGAAAAATTTTTAGATGCCAAGACCATTTTCCAGGTTAGACACTCCACATGGGTAGAAAATCTTGTGCCGGTGAGGAAAAATTTAGGAGAGATTGCCTATGCATATATTTTAGGAACCTCAACAGAGATTTAGAAAAGGAAAATTACCCAGTCCTGCTGATGGAACAACTCTTGCAGACTGTGTCTTGCTTGGAGATTTTCTCTCTACTAGACGGTTTCTCAGGTTACAACCAAGTTCTGGTTTCGGAGGAAGACCGTATAAAAACCACCTTCCGAACCAAGTGGGGAACCTTTGCTTATAAACGAATGCCTTTCGGGTTAATTAATTTAGTAGCGACCTTTCAAAGGGCCATGGACATAGCTTTCTGGGGACTAATCAATAAATGTGTAGTAGTATATCTAGACGATGTAATGATATATTCAAAGAATAGAGAAGAGCACATTCAACACTTAACTCAGATTTTTGAAAGGTGTAGGAAATACGATATATCCTTAAACCCTATGAAAACCATCTTCAGTGTCGAGGAAGGTAAGTTGTTAGGTCACATTATATCTCAAGCAGGATTTTGCATAAACCCCGAAAGGATTAAGGCCATAGCTCAACTCCCCTTGCCCCATAACAAGAAAGCTATGTAGTCCTTTTTCAGGCAAATCAATTTTGTGAGGAAATTCACTCCCGATTTCGCAAAAACCATCAAACCCTTACAAAGGATGGTTCACAAGGATGCTGAATTTAATTGGGATGATGAGCGAAAAGGTTCTTTCAGAAATATCAAAGCTGCTATATACCGGGCCCTGGTGTTGCGAAGTCCCAATTTCAATAGAGACTTCTTCCTCATTACTTTCACCTCCAACCAATTGTTAGCTACAGTTTTGAATCAGAAGGATGATGACAAAAATGAGGCCCCAATGTCATTCACGAGTACTAATATTCAAGGGGCTAAGCTCAATTATCCTGCTATAGACAAATAGCCCTATGCGGTATATAAGGCAGTAAAACATTTCAAGTCTTACATCCTCAAGAACCACACTAAAGTGATTGTGCCATACCCTGTAGTTTGATCCTTGTTTACCGAACAAGAAATGGGGGAAAGAAGAGGAAAATGGATGGCAGTAGTCTAGGAATTTGATCTATATATAAAACCTGCCAAACTAGTAAAATGACAAGGGTTATGCAGGCTTGAGGTTGAAGCCCGAGACCAAGTAAGTCAAGATTTTGGATGGGAGAACGAAATGACATTATGGTGTGGAAAAGTATCATACATCTCCCTAGGACAAGATTCTTGGTATAAGGATTTAACTTATCTCCTACACCATAGGACTTGTCTTGAAAATCTCAACCCTAGGGAAAGGAGAGCTCTCAGGTTAAAATCTGCACAATTTCACCTTATAAGTTCGGTACTCTTCTAAATCAATTATGATGGGGTACTACTAAGATGTATTGAACGTGAAGACATAGAAAAAGTGTTGAAGGAGCTCCATGATGGCCCTATCGGGGGTCATTTCGAAGGAAACACTACCGCTCATAAGATTCTGAGAGCCGACTATTATTGGCCCACCTTGTTTAAAGACGCTCATACCTACACTATAAACTATAAAACCTGTCAAATGAGCATGGGGAAGGAGAAGTGATAAGCATTCCCACTCCAACCTGTGATTGTCTTGAGGCCTTTTGAGAAATGGGGGTTGGATATCATAGGATAAATTACACCCAACTCTTCAAGACAACATAATTACATTCTCACTGCTACCGACTATTTCACAAAATGGGCGGAGCCCATCCATTTGACTCATGTAAATAGAAAGGTAGTGATCAAATTCATAGAAAAACAACTGATCACAAGGTTTGGTGTCCCTTCTGTCCTAGCTTTTGATAATGTTGCTGATTTTTCTTCCACCCTTTTGACGAATTTTTCTCTGGACAAAGGAATCATAATTAAGTACTCAGTGAATTATTATCCCCAGGGAAACGGTGTGGCCGAATCAACTAACAAGAACCTAGTGAGGATATTAAAAAGGAAAGTTGCAGATAACCAAAGGAATGGCATAATATAATCCATAACCCTCTGTGGGACGATAGAGTCACACCCAAAGAATCTATAGGAAATTCCCCATACAACTGGTCTATGGGCAAGAATCCATCCTCCCAAATGGGCTCTATCTTCCATCTCTTCAACTAGCCCAAGATTCCAGTGAGGAGCCTTCATCAACCATACAACGAAGAATAAACACTCTTCTGATGCTAGAAGAAGAAGGAGAAAAGGCTAAGTCAAAATTCCTAGTTCACCAACAGATAGTGAAAATATGGTTCGATAAGAATAAGGCTAAAGAGAAGAACTTCGGAGTAGGGGACCTAGTCCTAAAGTGGGACAAAGCAAATGAACCAAAAGGGAAGCCTTCTAAGTTTCAAAATATGTGGCTTGGACCTTTCCAAGTGGCTGAAAAGATTAAGGCAGACACGTATCAGTTGCATAATCTAAGGGGGGGAACTGATTCCCTTCCTGTGAATGGACAGGCCCTGAAACAATATTTCTAGTAATAATATTTCATTAAAATAATAATAATATAATAATAATAATAATAATAATCCCTTTTTGTTTGTATGTTGTTTTCATGATTTCGGTTCTAGATAGATCTTCACGATTTTTCTCTATTTTCTTTTTGCAGTTTTGTTCTCCACACTTTTGAAGGTTGTGTTTAGCAAGACAATGGTCGACATCAAATCATGCGACATAGCGAACTATGTTCCTAACCCATCGCTCACAAACAACACAAGAAGCATATAGGAACCTATGGTCGCTTTGAAGAGTCCTCTACCCAACCTGTGCAAATGAAAAACTTTGGAGACATGTCAGAAGTGTCTGCCTGGTGGTTTGGTAAGACCATGAGGAAAACTTGGAAAGATGAAAATGACTACATGAATCCGGAAGGCAAAGCTAGCAAATAATTCACCTTAACCATCTCGCTTTGAAAATTAAAACATACGTCATCCTCTCTCACTCGCTCAGGGCATTCTTCCAAAATGAAGTTAAACTATAGAAAACGAGTGAAAAGTGGGAGAGGGTATGAAAATATCTCCGTCGGGGCTATAGATGCTCACTGGCAATGGAGAAAGTTATGTGATGTCGGGGTGACTCTGCCGAGGCTATGGATGCTCACTAGCAGTGGAGCAACACCATAGCAGGTGATCAAAGGTAACTAAAGGCTTCATGCCAGTGAATACTTTTCTAGATTTTTGTCTAAAAGGGCATGAGTCAGGGTTACAGGAACGAAGGAGGAATAAAGGTTAAAACCCCACGGGCAGACCCCAAAGCATCAAGTGAAGAAGTTCAAAGTGCAAAGGTAAAAGAGGCTCGGATTCAAAACCAATCCAGGTTCTCCATTAGCTTCCATATCAACCGAGCCTTGGAGAAGGAACAAAGATTCTGCTTTCTCCCAATGAATCGCCATTTGTTGATCACTCAACGCACCCTAAAAAGGTATATGTCAATTTTTTACTCTTTGGGTACCACTTGATCTTTGACACTGTCTGATTGTGCTTCAGTATGAAACTCCTGCCTTTGATTATCATTTATGTTTTCATGTTGATTCATTTAATGTCTGCTTGAACATGTGAAAATCATCTCAAATTTAAAGGGACTAACATTTACTTAAGGAATCGACAATCTAAAGTTTTCCCCAATGCTCTTAGGAAATTCAGCATCGAGAAAGAGTAAAAGTGGTGAAAATCGCTTGAGAAAACCAAAATAGCTGAGCGCCGAATTTCACTGGCGTCAACAGAAGGAGGTCTCTCATCTCTATGAATAAGCTTCACTAAAGATATCATCAAAGACTGATCTATTCGACATCGACAAAAAAAATGAGAAGAGTAAGCGTCGTGCAAGTAAAAGAGTGGTATCGTCGATCGCTAACTCTTGAAATGTTTTCGACATTAGAGATTTACAAAGGTGATAACCCGCAAAGAAAAAATGCGCTCGAACTACCCTTGATTACTGATCCCTGATTCCTTTCAGCACCAGATATTGTCTCAGGAGGAAACCAATGGAAAAAATACACAAGGATATCATCAATCCCCGATCTGTCCATCAGGGAGACACAACGTGATGAGACGTTTTATCCCTAGGATATGCTAGGTACAACACATTTAAAATATTAGTTAATTTGTGGATCATGCATTAGTATCTAATTCATGTACAAATCAAAGGGGACCGTTTAAGCCTGTCGATACAATGCATCTCCCTCCGCGCCTCCACCGCCAACTAAGTTAGAATTTATTTGGAGAGATTCGACGATAGTTTTTTTTTTGAATTGCATTCATTACTCATATTAACTGATTGATAAAACTGATAGGATCTCTCCTGTTATATTATTTTGAGTCATTGTGTATGAACCTATTCTATGTGGCAATGAGTTCATAGCACACAGAGGAGAAATACTAGAAATTCGAAGAAGGCTTCCAAGGTTCAGTGAGCATTAAACAACAATTTTAGCAAGCATTACAGGTATGTATCGGCTTATGGTGTTTTACGCTTCATTTCATATATTTCCACCCAACGCTACTCTACATGCATGTTTAAAGGACCGTTTTCAATTGTAGGAACAATGCCTCTGAAGAAGCCCACCACCAGAAAATCCCCAAGAGCGCCAAAGCTGCAAGAACTAGAAGTGGGAGAAGGTTCCTCCCCAACAGTCGTGAGGCAATTGTAATTCACTCCAAAACTGATGTCCGTCATTAAGACAACCACCAAGAAGGCCTTCGTCTAGCCCCCCCAGCCTTCGGAGACACAGAGGAGAACATTGGGTCCAAAACAGTATTTCCTCGCTCAGAATAATTGTTTAAGAAAATCAAGAAGGAAGAACCCCTTGAGTATACCCCGCACAACGATCCTGATACGAGAAGACTTGACGATGAAGTTATCCCGAATGTCCACAAGGCCTATTTGCACATGGTGGCAAGCAGGACTCTGGTATTTCCCTGCATCAAACTCTTGAATTGGATTATTTATCACATCGATACACAAAGGTGTTTAATTAATGACGACAATGGAGGATGCATCGGGGTTTTCCTCCTAGTAGAAGTTCAGAGTTACTACAAACTCAGGGAATCAGAGGAACATTTAAGAATTGGATTTGTTTTGATTTTCTATTAGAATCATGACACCAAAAAGATTATGGCGTCTTGGTGGAGAGAAGATAAAAATTTCACCAACCGGACCTCCAGCTGGTACCCGACGGCTAATCTGAGGGAGCCATATATATACCTAATGGTTCTCCTCTGCATATTGCATGGGGAGAAAGATTTCTTCTGGATTTCAGAGGCTTCGATTCCCCTAGATTATATGGTATCCATTTTAGGAAAGAGATTCAATTGGGGTGCTATCATCTCCAAACAACTGAACACTTGCATATGACAAGACCATACACCGAAACAGGGATAAACCCTTTCCTTTTACATGGCCTCATATCTGTTGGACGTCATTTACGCCAGGAACATTTTTTCTAGGATGAACTTAAACTGACACTCCTCTAAGATCCTAGTTGATGTATACTTCAACATATTATGGGAAAACAGGTACAATAAATCCTTTTCTCTTATCTATGACCCGTTTATTGCATGCATTTATTCCTTGTTGTTCAAGAAAGAGTGCCCAAGGCTGTTGGACGAAGAAAAAAAGGTTGTATCGAAAGTAGGTGACTGGTATCTAGATGAGCGTGAGACCTACATCAGGGTTTTTGGTGCCACAGGGGCACCCCATATGTTACCCATATATGTCCCCGACCGACTAGTGTTAGGGGAAATTTTTTATCAGACCATTATGAAAGGCTATAATGCCACTCTAGTAAAAGACAAGAAGCAGGCCTTCATACCTTATGGGTTTCATATTGGTTTCTACATGGTCAAGGACACTGCCCAGGCTAAGAAAGAAGGGCTAAGTCAATTGGAATTTCGATTCTAGACTGACCATTTTTAAAAGCACGATCCCAAGGGTCTGGTCCTAAAACATGCATCACAGGTATCATCTCATTGGTCTTATGCCCATGACTAGTTTGAAGAAGAAATTTTCATCGAAAATGCCCAAGACTGGAATGAGGTGGCGGCAAGGACGGCTGATCCTAAAACAACCAGATTCAAGGCCATGAGTTGGGAGGAGAAATGGACATCCTTGGAGAAAATGGCTCAAGAAATTATCAGGACCCGATATGGAAGGGTAGCATCTGAGCCAGGTGAAGTGGTGGGCGATCCCCAAGAAGCCATCGAAGTGGAAAAATTTTATCAGGAATCCCTGGTACAAATCAGGAATTCCCCTGAGGTTCAAGTTATATAGAGGATGGGGAAAATTATGTGGCAGCAAGATCAACTACTAATGAAGCCGATGCAAGATAATCCAGACCTCATCATAACACCTAGGGTTCCAACTGATAGCCCAGAAGGAAGCCCGACGGAGCCAAGCGGCCCCAATTTTACAAACCTTGGTAACACCAACGGGTTAGATGACCCTAAATCTACAACATCGCTAGTCAATTCACTGGTAGGCAGGACAACTCAACCAAAGACAGGTCGGGTGTCAGTAGAAACACATGCGCCTAATCCTTTGAGAAAGATTATAACTATATATAGTGACGATGAAAGCCCAGAGTCATCTCATGACAACCCTGTGTGTATCCAAGAGGAAAAAGGACCTGAGAATACTTCTTCTCCTGAGCTAGAGGTGCAAACAGAGGAGGTCCCGCAAAAGAAAACAAAATTTGAAAGTGGCCTCGAAACAAAGGAACCCAACACATCGGAGACCGTATCATATATGAAGGAAAATCTCGAATTGGATGAGCCACAGAAAGAATCCCCGCGAAAGGAAATCAACAGTTTTGCGGACAATGAGCAAGCAAGTAACAAGTCTGTGCTTGATGTCGCTATTCTACTCAATACTCAAACCCCCGACGAGCGACAGGTAGAGGTCGGGTCTTCAAGGCACAATGGGGAAGTTCAGGAGCCCGATCTTGAACAAGTATACACCATTGGTAGGCCGAGAAACATACTCACATGGGGCAATCAACAAATACCTGAGCCAATAGATGAGGTAGTAGATATCTATGTGATCTCTTATGATCAAAAGATAAAGGACATCATTCAAAGGACCACAAATAAAATAAAGATCATGTTGGATCACTCCATCTTCATTATTACAGAGGAGAAATTGATAAACACAACAGACGCCTAGACGATTGAACTTATTGGTGTGGGGAAGGCACTCTCAGAGGCCACCTTGGACAGGGCCAAAAGGGATGAAAAGGAGCTAGCTGTCACCCTAAAAGAGGTATAACACTTGCATCATCTAGCCGAATACTATAAAGGCACCGCACAAACCGTTGTGTAACTGAAAGGTGAGTTCAAACAAGTTTACAACGAGTTCAAGAAAGAAAGGCACCTTTTAACTACGAAAAATAGTTGATTTATAGGAGGACACTCTCATGGCACTCGTGACATGCAAGGATATGGAGCAATGGTACAAAAGGTCGTACCAAGCAGTAGAAATACTCGAGTAAATTGATGCAGTCCAGCAGGGCTGAGAGAAAGAATAACATGGCATTCATACGGTAGGAAAAAGTAGTCTTAATTGCATGTAGCGATCAGTCAAATACTGGACTAAGATGTCTCGGGACCCACACCTAGAAATCCAGGAGAAGTGGATCAAATGCAAGAATCATTGGGATAAAATTAATAAAGTAATGAAAGATATCCGACTCCTTGATTTCGACACCCTCGACAATTTCTTCGACCTAAGAGACGTAGTTGAGTCGCATGCCAAACAATATTCTTTATGGACTGATGAGCTCTCAAAGATGACCGACGCGAGGCCAAGGCAAAAGAAATGATTTGCAGAGCATCCAATCAGAGATTGAACCGTGCTACAATAGTTGAACTCTAGTCTAGTGAAGTACTAGACGCATGCGATGGACATCAGAGGAATACATGTGGCTTCGATGGAACAACACAAATTTCCATGGGCCCAAAATTGTGAAGAGTTGTTTATCAATTGGTCTGAGTACGAGAGAAATCACCCTTTTCAAGAGATATCTCGAGCTAACTGTTAAAGAAACTGTTAGTATATGACACCACGTGGCAAATTATGTTTTGCTTAAACTGCACTTAGCCATTAATTTTAGTTAAACTTTACATTATAAATAAAGACATCGACCAATTAGTTGAAGGTCGATGGTTGTTGTAAGAACTCTTGTTTTTTTTTGGTTGTTAAGAATTATTTTGAACCTGCTATGAATTGAGAAGTCCTTCTGGACCAAAGACAAGTCATTTTTCATCAAACACATGTGATTGGACATGGAGAAGAACTATTTCCCATCTCGTTTCATGAATGATGATGTAATGAGTAAGAGTTGTCTAATCTATTGTCAAGTTACTTGGTGCAATATTTTGTTGTTCTTTACTTTAAATGATGAATATGAATCATTGTGCTAACATGTGATGAATGATTATGGTAGATGAATTATTTTTCTTGCCATTATCTTATCTGCATATGTTTTTTCTTTCTGATAGTTAGTTTCTTAAACAGTAATTGGATGCTCACAAGGTTAATGTATTGATACTAGGCCTGTGATATAGAATCATTGTTTTCATGCTTGAGCAATGGGTTATCCCAAGTTCAATCTCTTCCCCAGTAGTTAGAATTTAATATTGTTTGTCACCAAGTTGGTTTATGCCGACTTACATCTCATATCGGTACCACCCAAGAGAAAATACAAAAAAAGATAGTCTAAACTAAAGGAAGAGACTTCACAAGAAAACATAAAGCCCGTCGATAAATTGGTTGGATCGCAAGATTTGGAGAACCATTCCACCTATAAATGCTGCAGAGTCTAATTGGGCCTCGATGGCGGGTTTGGTTCCTACTGTTGAATTAGGGATTTAGGACCCATCAATACAACCTTCTCGTGCATTTAATGACCATGTCGCTGATTATATGGAAGGTTATTTCAGTTCATATTTGAATCCTGTGTTGAACTACCATCTTGGAAATAAATATGATGGTCAATCAACGTCAGTGTTAGATATGGATTGCTTTATACCAGGGGTTTCATTTCAGCTAGCATTGTCTTTTGATTCAGAAGATTGTTATGTCCATCAGTCTCAATAGATTTTTCAGCCTCTTGGTGGCAATCAACAGGTTAAATCACATGAAAACAAGAATGTAGTGGAAGGGGTGAAACATGATTGTTGTTTTGTGCATGTTTTAGAGGATCTATTTGTATTTTTGTTGGAGGTAGTAAACAATCCCAATTTTTTTAATTTTTTGAGATTTTAATTTATAGGTAAATTCTTGAATGAATTATTAGTTAACAAGATTTGGAGCAAGCATGTACAAAGAAAAAAAATAGTGGATAAAATTCTTGCATGGTTTCATTGGAATTATGATTTCACTTGATCGACAATTCATTTCAACAGTTAGGGTAGGTAGGTGTGAATAAACCTGTTGGTCAAGCATTTTTCAGTTTGGATTTTCAGTAGTGTGTACAATCATATTTGAGTGGTGTATTCAACGTTCAGTCTCCAGTTGAGAGCAATGTGCATACTTTGGTTTTCAACGGACACTGGTGATAGGTCAGAGCAGGGTACACACACCTGTTTTGGGAGCAGCCCAATGGATCAGGCACCGGGTCTATGATTTCTTTGCTACCTCACTGGAAGGATAACATCCCCATTGGAGCCAATGTTATCACATGCTAATTTGCATTAATTTTTCCAAAGCATCTTGTCCTTGTGCTATCTTTCCACTCAGATTTTAAAACTTGTTCACCAGCTCCGTCAAGCTCCCATCATCTAAATCCTTCACTCGACTGATCATCCAAAATAGTCATGTCCTCCATGAGTCAAAAATTAGCAAATATCCCAAACCTATATCTAGCTTTAATGCTTATCCAAATCCCTCGGTTCCATCACTTCATTCATTTTTTCCCTTATTATCATATTCGTGTTGAAAATTAAAAATATTCATTTTATTAAGCTTAAGGACCCTTATCTTATCCACAAAGTCATGTGATAAGCCTTATATGCCCAAAGTCCTTAGAAAATGGAAAAAGGGTTTATTATTATTAATATAAATATTTTTATATTAAAATATTTATATTAATATTTAATCCAATATTTAATTCATGACCTCACGTCAAATCATGGACACAAATCTCAATTTTTAACATTGAAAAGTAAAAGGGTGGATGGAGGGAGCACATACATTTATGGGGTTGAAAGTAAACAAATTTTAATTATTTGAAGGCGGGCCGAAATTTAACCCGTGGTTTTTGGTCGGGGAGACGTGTTCTTACGTGATGCATTTCTGGGGTAAAAGTGGTGTGGGTTAAAACCACTCCTCCCAAGCCTCAAATACTATGGAAAACATTTAATATATGATTTGTTTTCATAAACGTGCGGCATATGATGATAGTTTTTCAGGAACGCATTTCAAAACAAATCATGGAGTTTCCAATGCCATGAAAAAACTCCTTCCTCACGGTGAAAATGTTTTACAGAGGTAAAATTTAAATTTTATAGAGCAAAGAGATTAATGTTTGTTTCCATGGAAAAGAATTAAATGGGAAGATGCACGTGAAAGGAGTATTTGGATAATTGTTTATCCAAAGGTTTTACAGAAGTAAAAGAAGAGGATTACAAATATTTAACCAAAGATGGTAACCAAGACATTGTTTTCAAAACCATGGGAAACAAACCAATAAAAGGTTTTCACCGTGAAATGTTAAATTGGGAAAAACAAGACACAGTTTTCAGTGAAATGGTAAATTGGGAAAAACAAAACATGGTTTTCAAAACCACAGGCATGAGTTAAAATATGGAAATTTAATTCTACAGGATAAAAAAATATTTGGGAATTATTTTTATTCAAATATATTATTCCCAAATATTTAAGGAGGATATGGATAAATGAAATTAGATGTGAAAGAGTACAAGTGACATTTCAAAGAGAATGTGGCAGAGGAAGGAGCTGAAGTGTCAAAGGAATCGACAGTTGGATCATGAAACGTTGTTTTGCTAATCGTTATAGTTGGTTCTTATACCAAAACTATCATTTGTAATCATTATACTCAGTTTTAGAAGATGAAATGTTTCAGTTCAACTATTGTAATTGGTTTCTAACTAAAGGAGCTTGAATTGTATAAGTATTAGAATTTCCCAATGTATTAATGTTGGGAGAAGTGCAAGGGCACATTTCTAGTTGTTTTGAAATCAATTGTAGTTTTCTGAAGCTGAATAGAATACATATGCAGAAGTCTTTGAAGTCTCCATGAAAATATTCTAATGGTGGTGATATGAGTTTTTTCTTCTCTCTTTGTATGTATTTCATGTGTTTCTGATTCCATTAGCATTGTCTTCTGTTTAAATTGGATAGTTTAAAGGCCCATAATTCATATTATGATGCTCTTGTCTTAAGAAATTTAAACTGTGTAAGTTTCTTCATAACTAATTCATAATTCATTTCACTAATGCTCTGATGTAGTTACTTGTTTTCTCCTTTATTCTTACAAATTACAAATTATAACTCAGATTCATCGCCTCATTTATCCTTTATCCTATGGAGTGTTCTACTGACCAGTTAGTGTTCCTATCATTTTTCAAAAATTTGATTCCATAGCCCTGAGTATCCTCCCCCTT
>CBVK0100462217.1:0-12240 GCA_900067695.1 Picea abies
TGTTATTTTGTTGTATTGACTTAGACAGGTGCTATTGACTCGGTTCTCCTGAGTGTGCATGATTTGGACCTCGAGGATGTTGAGGCATCGATGAAACCCTTGGACTCTGGATCGAGTCAGGGAGTGGACTATTGGGGTTTGATTTGTTGTATATATATGATATATGTGCATCTGATTAGATGTTATGATTATGGATTTTGTTCTTACATGATTCATTGATGATCCAGGATCAAGATAGCTTGTCATCAAGACTCACATGTGGAGTAGAGGGGTCATGCACAACTACCAAAGACGTTGAGGGAGAGGTGTAGACAACATCCCTGCCACATCCTACTAGCACTCCCGTCGTGGCTCGAACTGTAGATTAATGATTTCCTAGTTCGAGAAGACCGACGATGTCGTGAGGGCATACTGCGACAGTCACTCACAATGATTCTAAGGGGTGCGCAATAAGGCAGGGGCCTTATTCCTTAGAGGCCCTTCGTCTCCCACAAGATCACCTGGCGGATTATTGACTCCAAGGGCTTTTGATATCTACCAAGTCAACCAAGAGGCAAGTGGAACCCTTGGAGTACGTAGTGCATCCTGAAGGGAACGTCATGCAAGAAAAACAAAAAGAGGTGAGTGGCACCCTTGGAGAATGTAGTGTGTCCTGAAGGGCACATCGCGCAATGGAAACAGAATGAGGTGAGTGGCACCGTTGGAGAACCTAGTGCGTCCTAAAGGGCACGTCGTGTTACTAACTAATAAGAGAATAAAACTAGATGACCTTAGAACGAATAACGTGATAAGAAAGAATTAAAAACATTTTACCTAATAAAATGTCGCCTAACCTCGAAAATTAAAATCTAGGTCTAAAGTAATACTTGTGGTAAAAACCAATAATAAAAATAATAATAATCATCATTAAGCATGTGACGAAAAGGGGATAAGAAACTTGATTAAATTATTAAAATCAAATTATTGAGGGATTTAAAATTTTAAAAGGGAAATGATTGTTTTGTCACACATGCTAATTAAAATTTATTAATTAAAAAGAAAAAGGGGAAAAATATATTTTTCTACACTTGCTAATTTGAGTTTAGGTAAAAAGGGGAAACAGGGAAATTTAAAAAAAGGATTAGGAATCTAAGGGAAAAAGGGGGGAAACATAAAGAAAAAGGGGAACATAAGGAAAAAGCAGAATGACCAACTTAGCAAGGAGTCTTGCGTTTAAGAACTTTTTAAATTGAACTCAACTAGTAAATTAGTAAGGGGGAAAAATTAGTAAGGGGGAAAGTCATTAAATTGTGTAAGGGAATATGGAGACACCTAGGGGCAATTCTAGGAATTATTTTAGGTGGGTGAGAGAAATAGTAGTAATTAAATAATTAATTAAATTAATTTCTGTTGCAACGAAGGGGATGGGTGACACATGTATGGGGAGGATTTTTTTGAATTAAATTATTGAACAATAAACTAAATTGGAATTTGGGAAAGACTTGACTTAGAAATTCTTTATAAAGGAGGGAGGAGGAGAAGGATGGATCTCTTCTGTCATGCATAATGTCATGTTGCAGAATTTTTGACTTGACTGACTTAGCTTGTGGGAGTTGGGATACCCATCTCAGTGAGGAGTGGTAGCTCAGTCGTGCGACGTGAGCTGGGAACTAGTTGTTCTCTGGTTCAGTGTGCGTGGCCCCTTTGTGGCTCGGGGGTTCTAAGGGGGAAGAAGAGTACCCCTAGCATTGGCTATGAGGTACCGATGAAGTCTCATCGGCCGTAAAGCGAGAGTTGAACGGAACGCGCGGGACAACGACTCAGAGCGGACGACCTGGGCTACGGTATGCCTTCTTTTATTCTGCATGGTAGATTATTATTTACCTTACACTTTAATTTATGTACTTTTGACTGTGTAAAGAAGGTGTTAACTTAGCATTTTAATTTGAGAACTTAAAATTTCCCCATAGCCTTAAGCTCGCTACTTGACTTGATTCCCTTGGCGTTCAATCCCTGAATGTTTTGACTATCCGACTAGTTTTGTTGATTTATTGTGAAAATTCATGCTTTATACTTCGTCCTCATCCCTAGTTTGCCAGTCCACGCCTGAGCCATCGGCCAGAAGTTGAATCAATAGTCGTCACTTCGGTGCATATTGACCTATAGATTCAAATTCACTGCCTTTTTGTGCTTGGATGATGATCGAACGATAGTTTTTCCAGTTGTCTACCCCTTTTAGCTCTTTGTTGATTGTCCTTGGATGATTGATTATCATTGTGATTCCTTGTGTTGAGTAATTCTATTATTGTTATCATTCCTATCCGCAAATCATTGAATACCCTTTGCGTTTTTAACTCTACGTCCCCTAATTTTTAACTCTACGTTATACCTTTTTACGAACAACATTTTTACCGTTCATTTGACCACAAGTTACCATTTACAGTCTGTGATTTACCCTCTTCTTAGACTGCGACATTGCCAATCTTGGGACTGTGAACTTACCATTTTAATTGAAAATCAGTGTCATTATGATAGCATTACCAGTTATTGTTTTAACTTTGATTTTATAGATTTGCATTTTATTTTATGGTAGAGTTATCAGTTTTCTTGTGACAGTGTTACCAACAACCCTTTAACCCTTTTCATTGTACTTAACCCATAGCGACAGAATTTTGAAATATACTCAGATTGTGTTCAACACTTACTGCGTTTTCATGGATTGGAAGGTCTGCATTTAAGATACTTGAAGGGATATGCCTGCATTTTAATTTGTTTAATTATCTTTATTCTGTTTTAATGTATCCCAGCCCCTTTTTAGTTATCTCCTTGATGTATTTAGTAGTTGATAGAGGTAGGGCGGTTTTATGACATAGGGCGATTTTATGATGCTATCACTGTTGTATACAGTAATTCATAGTTAAAGTAGCGATTTTATCCACCGTTTGGTTAACAGTTTCTTCTCACCGTTTTGTTGTTCAGTGATTGAGTAACGATGTCAGTTATATACAGTAATTCAAAATTAATTTAGTGATTTTATGCTCCGTTGGGTTCACAGTTTCTTTTCAACGTTTTTGTTGTGCAATGATTGGGTAGCAATGTTTATTCCTTTAGAATAGCATTATTCATTGAAATACTCAATATTATCTCATGTATTAAAAAAGCGATATAAATCAGAGCAAACAACATTAATATCACTCAGCTATCTAATGTACAACAATATCCGGGGCAAACAATGTTGAAATCACTCAACTATCTAATGCACAACAATATCCTGTCAACTCAGCGACGTTGAAGTTATGGTTGATGAATGACATGAAAATATTATTAATCGACCTTGTATATTACGATAACTGATATATGACCTCTGTCATTGATTTCAAAAAATTACCAATTTGGATGGTGAGGAAAAAAAAATATATATTTATATGAATAAAAGGGTATGTCTCAGCGCCCTATTGGTAACCAAGTGGACAATGAATTATAACCCGAGTGTGTGAGTGAGAAAATAAAAGTAAATCTCTGTGTCTTACTCCCTGCATGCATGCGTTTATTTTGGTAGGTCGGTGTTTATTTTTGAGGAGTCTGAGATCCACCGCGTCTGCGTTTTTAGTAAGCCACAACTAATTCCTTTCTCTAGCAAAACGTCTGACAGCGAATTGAAGTCTCTAAACCTAACCACCTAGACTTCCATTTTTGGACAGTGTGATTGTGTGCAACCGCGTAATTATGGGTATGTTTGCTGGTGATTATGGATTTTCCGATTCTGGTATGTTGGACCACGTTTTTATTTAATCAACATAATTTCTATTTTACATCCAGTTGCCATGCCAACATTGATTATTATCCTGCCAGCATTTCATACCTTATTTAGACATCTATTTACTAGGTTTGACAACGAATCCTCATAGCCAAAATATGATAGAGATTTTATATTGGAACGACATTTTACCTGGGAATTCCTTGATAATTATAGCATTTAGTCAACCGATAGCGAATTGATGCAATAACTTCATGTCTAGGATTTATAGTTAACTCTTGTTAATTTCTTTTTTATAATTGTTAACCCTCGCAAAATTAGACAGCTCTACATTGTTGATTAAGGCAACATTTATTTTATTTAGTAGCATAGCATTTAATTGAGATATTAAGGCTAGTGTGCGAGCGAGATATATAATATCTAATAGGCGACATATAATTAGTGTATAATGGGCGAGATGTATTAAATAATTACCTCAACTAACTTATTCATGGAGTGATTAGAGCTTGGCGAAAATAAAGGTTGTTTGTTGTTCAAGGAAAATAATAACATTTATTACTAATAAAAGCCATACATCATGATTAACAATTATGTATTATGGTTGACGTCGAGTTATTTATTAACGTGCACAATTTTTTAGCGATGCCACCTGCGTCCTGTCGACTTGTTGCTTGGGGGCGTATGTGTAGTCTTCTTGTCAGTTGTTAGGCCCCTAGCACATTGGATTATCTTAAACCCTTGACCCAGATAGTTTGTGTTGTGCGAGGGTTATTGCCACACCTATCACCTGGGGACGATATGATTCCGGATGAAGGGATCATGGTGCGCCCTAATGCATAGAGGTGAATGAGAACTTGGTTGGAGTTTGTGCTACCTATTTTGGGCATTGGTTCATGGTTGTGGTTGTGGTGTTTTGATTGTATCGCTTTCATGCGATGGTTTTGCACACATAGAGGTTCTAGTTACTAGTCATGAGTTCGTTGTGTCAGGATGGGGGATGTTGTCCTATAGCTTGTAGGTGTTGTCGTGTTGTGTCAGGTGGTTAGTCGTTTCTCTTTATCGCCTTAAGCATGTTTTTCCCAGTTGCTCTTTTGCCAGTGCATGGAGTCATAGTTGTATGTTTCCCGATCGGCGTGTGTGTGTTCTTCCCACACCCTCAGAGTCGAACCCCCAAGGGGAAGGGCAAGTCCTTGGGCTGGATTTTCTTGTTGTAAGGGATGATGATGGTCTGACAAGGCCCTTCGAGGTAATGTCAAAGGGCCTTGATTTACCATTGGTATGGAGATGAGGCCAGGGCACTTGTACCCAAGAACTTGAGAGAGTTGATTTCTCGAGTCCACGAGTGTTGCGGACAGCTGTGCCTTCGAGGCATGGTTGTAGAGAAAGACATTGTGCTTCACACTTCATGTCTATGACTTTCAGCATGAAGGTCCACATGGTATTTCAACTGAAGGGGAGCTCCCTTCTATTGTGGAAGATGCTCCTACCACAGTTGAACATGGTCGTCGACGATGTGTCATGGGAACTGTTCGAGGAACGGTTCTAGTAGAGGTATCTTTTTGAGGAATTCGCTGAGCATCATCTCAATGAGTTCGATGCCTTGCAACGAGGCAGTCGCATGATGCTCGAGTAAGAGGCTCGTTTTGGAGCTTCTTCGACATGCTCCGCACCAAATTACCCAGAAAATTAAGGTCAAGAAGTTCGAGTTTGGCCTTATTGTTAGAATTCAAATTCTACTTCAGGTACCAGGATTACTTGACCGAAGAAAGTGTGTTGGATTGTGGGGAGCCACATGACCATCATTACATCCTAGAGGAAAGGGCCAGAGCATCTGGAGCAGACAGACCCACTACCATGGGAGTTTTCAGCAAGGCCCATCGGATTCATTCAACGGTGAATAACCGCCAGACAGAGCACCAATCGGCTGAGCTCGAGATGTTAGGTATTGTCATTGATTAGACCATTAGTATTTGATAGATCTCGATGCTTTTGAGAGTTTCATTTCTGGTGCAACACTGTTTATTCCTTTAGAATAACGTTATTCATTGTAATACTCAACATTATCTCATGTATTAAAATAATGATATAAGTCAGGGAAAACAACATTTATATCACTCAGCTATCTAATGCACAACAATGTACTGTCAACTCAACAATGTTGAAGTTATGTTTTATGAATGGCATCAAAATATTATTAATTGCCCTTGTATATTATGGTAATTGATATATGATCTCTCTCACCGATTTTAACAAATTACCAATCTCGACGGTGAGGAAAAACATATATATATATATATATATGATTAAAAGGGTAATTCTCAGTGCCTGATTGGTAAC
Organism: Picea abies; assembly: GCA_900067695.1. NCBI lineage: Eukaryota > Viridiplantae > Streptophyta > Pinopsida > Pinales > Pinaceae > Picea > Picea abies. Next base: position 6,074 of record CBVK0100462217.1, read on the forward strand.
CAAGTGCATAATGAATTATAACCCCAGTGTGTGAGTGAGAAAATAAAAGTAAATCTATGCGTCTTAGTCCTTGCATGCATGTGTTTGTTGAGGTAGGTCGGTGTTTATTTTTGAGGAGTCTGAGATCCACTGCGTCTGCATTTTTACTAAACCACAGCTAATTCCTTGCTCTGGAAAAACATATGACAATGAATTGAAGGCTCTAAACCCACCACCTAGACTGTCTTTTTTGGACAGTGTGATTGTGTGCGACCACATAATTATGGGTATGTTCGCTGGTGATTATGGATTTACCGATTTTGGTATGTTGGACCAAATTTTTATTTAATCTACAAAATTTCTATTTTACATCCAGTTGCCATTCCAACGTTGAATATTATCCTGCCAGCGTTTCATGCCTTATTTAGATAGTTATTTACTAGGTTTGACAACAAATCCTCATAGCCAAAATATGATAGTCATTTTATATTGGAAGGACATTTTACCTGGAAATTCCTTAATAATTACAACATTTAGTCAACCATCAGTGAATTGATGCAATAACTTCATGTCTGGGATTTATAGTTAAATCTTGATAATTTCTTTTTTATAATTCTTAACCCTGGTAAAATTAGACAGCTCTACATTGTTGGTTTAAATGGATATATTGATCAAGCACAACTATTTTATTAATGGTTAATGCAGCATTTATTCTATTCAGTATCATAGCGTTTAATTGAGATATTAAGGCTAGTGTGTGACCGAGATATATAACATCTAATAGGTGGAAGAGAACTAGTGTATAATTGGTGAGATGTATTAAATAATTACCTCAACTAACTTATTCCTGGAGTGATTAGAGCTTGGGGAAAATGAAGGTTGTTTGTTGTTCAAGGAAAATAATAACATTTATTACTAATAAAAGCCATACCAGTTGTTGTTGACTTTTATCCAATAATAAGATATCCTTGTTAGACAAGTTATAATGTTGATTTATAGGATGGTTGGTTATAATAGTTCTCTGCTCACAATGAGACATCATGGTTAACAATTATGGTTTATTGTTGATGTCAAGTCATTTATTAGTGTGCACATTTTTTTAGCGATGACACCTGCGTCCTGTCAACTTGTTGCTTGGGGGTGTAGGTGTAGTCTTCTTTTCAATTGTTAGCCCCCTAGCACGTTGGATTATCTTGAGCCCTTAGCCTAGATAGCTTGTGTTGCGCCAGGGTTATTGTCACACCTATCACCTAGGGATGGCATGATTCCTGATGAAGGGATCATGGTGCACCTTAATGGATAGAGGCGAATGATAACTTGGCCGGAGTCTGTGCTACCTGTTGTGGGCGTTGGTTTGTGGTTGTGGTTGTGGTGCTTGGATTGTATCGCCTTCATGTGTTCATTTTCTGTGCATAGAAGTTCTAGTTATTGGTCGTGAGGCCGTTGTGTCGAGATGGGGGATGTTGTCCTATAGCTTGTAGGTGTTGTCGTGTTTTGTTGGGTGGCCATCATTTCTATTTGTCGCCTTACACATGTTTTTCCCAGCTTCTCTTGTGCCAGTGCATGGAGTCATAGTTGTATGTTTCCCAATCAACGTGCATGTGTTGATTGTCAGGTTGTGTGGTTCAACTGTTGTTTTTGTTTCCTTCTTGCCTAAAACAAAAAAAAGATTCACTTTCTACTTCACTTTTAGTCGTAGAGATGGGGACGTTACAATGATAAAGATAGGTTTTCAATATTGGGTGAGTTTGTAAGCTTAGTCATGATTGCAATTATTGGGGTGTTTTTCAATTTCCAAAGCTTCCATGAGAGAGGAGTGATAATGTGGTAACCAAGGAATTTTGGTTTGGTCAAAGAAAAATAGATGGTTATGTTTGAAGGAGTGTTCAACAATAACTTCCTATCGATGTGGTTGTGGGTAGTTTTAGCAATATGCTTTGAAGGATCTATTGGTCTAAGGTATTTGATAAACACTTGGTCCAAGCATAGGCTCAGGTTTATCCTTATCATTTTAAAATAAGTATTTAAGGTTTTCACAAGGTTTGAATAAGGTTTTGATATTGGTTTTGGCTAAATTTTTTGAAATGTGTTATGTTGTGCCCTAGATCCGGTGAAGAGAAATGTGAGCTAGGGTCGAGTAAGAAGGAATTTTAGATGTGGAATTAAAAATACATGTTGTGTGGAAGGATTTGATGTAGGGAAGACAAATGTGAGTTGGGGTTGGAGAAGAGGAAGACATATTTTTATATTTGGAAATAGAAACGCATGTTCTGCATAAGGCTTTGTTGATTTTCTTTGTTGATTTCATAGATAGAGTAACCATTGGCCACAAGGGCCTTTGTTAAGTGGTATTTTTCCTTCTCAAGGAATTTAGGTGATGACATTTGGATGGTTTGAGTGACTAAATTTTTTAGAATAATATATTTATGTGCTATATGATGATGAGATTAGGCATGAAGGTATCCATCAATACGTTTCTTTTTTCTATAAACTTGGAGGGTGAGGGAACCATCAAGGAATCTAAGAGATGAACACATCCAAGAAGGGAATATACTTATCCTTTTGATATATATATATATATATATATATAATCTCATTCTCACAATGTCTATTTAGTAAAAAAAAATAATATTTATGTTAATATTTATTCACAACCACTCCTTCAATTTTCAAAGGACTTTTTAGTAAATTTTACCCTATAAATCTACTCATTCACACTTTTTTCTTTCACTTTAACTTTATTTGTACTTGATGATGGGTAAAGTGTCCACACAAAATGTTGGACATTTCAAAACCACCATAAATTATAATTAACTCTTAAAACATTCACACTTTAAATTTAATAGCTATTTTATATTTATAATTATTAATATCACTAAAATAATTATATATAATTAAATGTATGCATTCATGTATAGTTTAATAATAGTGTTTACTATTATAAATTATTAATATATATGTTTTTATAGATTATTTATTAATTATATTAAAACATAAGATTAATAAGAAGAAGAATGACATGCTCTAAATTCTTTTATGTGAGAAGAAGAAGAATGACATGCTCTAAATTCTTTTATGTCAGAACCACCATGACATGCTCTAAATTATTTTATGTCTTGGGATAATTTGAAATTTCATTGTGTTGTTCAATGAAAATTATGGAATTAAATTCCATACATTCACATTACTACTTTTCAATGCAATGTTTGATGATATTTAAGATATTATCTTTTTTTTTGTCCAATTATATCATGAAGACATATTTAAAAATACAATTTTACATGCTCTAAATTCTCTTATGTTTAAGATTATTTGAAATTTCATTGTGTCACATATAAGTCATTTTGTATGGATCTTGAAATTGTTGCAATTGTTGTTTTAGTTCCATTAATTATACTACTTCACTAAACAAAATCCTAGATTCAAAACTTATTTAAAAAAACACATAACAAGGAGTGTGACTAGTGGAGGAAGGGTGTTCATAGTGTAATTATGATATCCGAAATCAAAAGGAATCAAATACTTATTGATCTAAAATATTATTTCCATTTTATTATGAGTTTCAAATTGAATAAATGGCATTGGGGGACACTTACAAAAATGGTCTTTGAGGAATAAAATACAAATAAATCATAAAAATTCCACTCATTACCTTAACACATGTATTTTTCCATTCCAAATCCCAACATGCCCTCCATCAAAGTCTAAGGTGGTGATTTATGAAGTTGACTCCAAAATGAAAAAATTTTCATTACATCCCACTTAAATAAACCCTAGATCTAAAAGTCATGTGAAAAACACATGTTAAGGGATATTGTAACATCCCAAGCCACCTACAGGATGGGGTACACCACCTTCAAGCCCACCCTTTGTCTTTGTACTCTTATCGATACCTTCTTTATTTAATAAGGATGCATAAGATGAAAGGTTTAACGACATGCACAACAATATCCAGCAAGCATGCATAATCTAAGATTTAGTTAAACAATAATTAAAATACACAATGGAATACATTCATACACAAATAATAATATCACAACAGAGAGAACGTATATTTATAAAAAGATGAAACCAACTGGTTGCAGACAAAGGACGTTCCACCCAACCGTAGACACTACTACTCCAAATCTCAACAGCACTGTCACCCCCGAGCCAGGGCTATGAATCCACAAGGACGATTCCAGAGTGTTACTTGGGATCCCAAACCAATAATCTCTCAAGATATAATAGGTTTTCCAACACCCATAGTAATCCAAGTACCCATCTCTCTTCTAACCAACCTGTACCACCCAAGAGAATGGACCCCCACCTGTCTTTGCCATGTAGTCCCTAAGGCAGTCCTTCTCCTTCCATGGCTCCAACACAGCTGGTCTAGAATCACAATGTTGGAACTCTCAGGACTCTCAGATATGAGGAAAACATGGCACAAGCCAACACATCTCAGACATGCATCTCCTCAAGTCATGGCTAGATTGCACCAACGACCACTACATCCAACTATCCCATGGCTAATCTTCAACAGTTCCTTTCCCTTTACCAAGCCAAGACACAAGTGAGGATGGATCAATGAATGGGTAAGTGGGTGCATGAAATTGCACGAAGGAAACAATGGTACGAATGCAGAAGTGAAGGAGAGAACGACCCAACGACCAACCCGACAATCAAACCGGGGATGGGTTTAAGTATTTTTCATGGGGAATCAAGAACCTCTTTGACTTCCCCAAGAAGATCATGTAATTGATCCCCTCCCTTAGACAAAAAGGGTAATTAAAATAGTAAATAAAAATTTACCCACTCAAGCCCCCTCTCTTGTGGAATCATAGCCCCCTATAACTCCAATCCTTATTTGTCTAGCAACCAACAATGTAGTTATTAATAATAATGATAAAAAAAATTACATGTCTCGGGCATACCGGCCCTTTAATAATTGTTTGGGCACTCAGGCCTCTCAACATTGTAACAATACATTATTTAGAATGAGGGTCTGAAACCCATGGTGTTACATCCCCTCTCCCTTATCTTGGCACTGACCTCAGTGCATATACAAAATAGAGATCAAAATCTCAAATTTATTGAAAAATTTGTGGGTACTCTTCCTGCATGGAATCTTCATGCTCTTAGATATCATCTTTAGGACTGTAGCAGGTCCACTGAACTTTTTCCAGCTCTATAACTCGATTTCGGAGCATTTTGACCTTTATGTCCAATACTTGCAGTGGATGAACCTGAAAGTCTCCCTCGATCTCTACTTGAATCAGATGTCAATCAATAACATGGTTAGGATCATGTACATATTTCTTTAGTAAATATACATGAATTAGGATCATGTACATATTTCTTTAGTAAATATACATGAAATACATTATGCACACTCATGGAAGAAGGCAATGCAAGCATGTATGCAACTGGCCCTATTTTATCCAATATTTCAAACGGACCATAGAATCTGGCTGCCAACTTTGTACAACTACCCAATTTCAAATAGATTTTCTTGGGATTCACTTTCAAAAGTAGATGCTCCGCTACTTTAAATTCTCTAGATGTTATGTTCTTGTCTTCATAAACTTTTTGTCTATCTTGGGTTGTCTTTAAATTCTGCTTGATCTTAACCACCTGGTCTTCCATATCCTTGAGCAACTCCAGCCCAAGTACCACTCTATCTGTTGGGTTGTCCCAGCTTACTAGAGTATCACATTTCCTACCGTACAAGACTTCAAATGGGCTCATTCTCAATGAATCTCGATACCCATTATTATATGCAAACTAAACCAAGTGTAATTAATCTTCCCACTTAGATGGCTTTTCCATCACATACATTCTTAGCATGTATTCAATTATTCCATTGACCCTCTCTGTTTTCCCATATGGTTGGGGATGATATGTTGTGCTAATGTTTATATTTTTTCCAAATCATTTAAACAATCCCCTCCATAAATTGGAGGTAAACTTTGTATCTATGTCCGAGACGATTGTCTTAGGTATCCCATGCAACCTAGCAATTTCCTTCATGAAAATTTTTGCAATATTAGCCATTGTGTGTGTTGTTTTTATAGGCACAAAATGAGCAGCCTTTGTTAATTTTTAAACCACCACCATGATTGAATCATGTTGCTTATACATTTTGGGTAATCCTGTGATGAAATTCATGGTGATCACTTCCCATTTCTTCTCTGGGATTGGCAATGGCT
>CBVK0100462218.1:0-12239 GCA_900067695.1 Picea abies
AAGGGTAGCAGAGGTTATACCAGCCTGCCAATTGATGCTGGGTAGATTCCCCACCCAAGCAACCCTTAACATATTACCCCTGGGATCGTATGATCTGTTGATTGGTATGGATTGGCTAGCTACCCATAAAGCCAGATTGGACTGTTACCATAAAACCTTAGAATGTGTAAGTAAAGAAGGGAAAAAGATAACCCTTCAAGGGATCCGAAAACCTATCTCGGTGAGACAAATATCAACTCTACAAATGAGAAAGTATTGTCGAAAGGGATGTTCCCTCTATGCGATACAAGTATTGAAAACAATCGAAGGTGAAAAACCAAGCCCTAACGATCACTCTATCCTCAGAGAATACAGAGATGTGTTTCCGGAAGAGGTACCGGGTCTACCTCCGAGAAGGGACATAGACTTCTTGATAGAACTTGCACCGGGAGCTGTGCCAGTGTCTAGGACACCCTACCGGATGAGCACACCCGAGTTAGTTGAACTCAAATTAAAATTAAAAGAAATGATGGATAAAGGTTATATTCGACCCAGCGTGTCTCCATGGGGAGCACCAGTCCTGTTTTTGAAAAAGAAGGACAGTACCCTTAGACTGTGTATAGATTATAGACAACTCAATAAGGTAACCATAAAGAACAAGTACTCCTTGCCCAGGATCGATGACCTGTTCGACCAATTGGGGGGTGCGTCTATTTTCTCAAAGATTGATTTGAGTTCGGGATACCATCAAGTCCAAATCAAGGGTGAAGACATCCATAAAACTGCCTTCCGAACGAGGTATGGTCACTATGAGTTTGTGGTGGTGCCATTTGGGTTGACCAATGCCCCTGCCACTTTAATGTGCTTGATGAACAATGTACTCTGTAAATTCCTAGACAAATTTGTGCTAGTTTTTATTGATGATATATTAATTTACTCCAACAATAGAGAAGAGCATGAAGAGCATATTAGGCTTGTGTTGCAAGTGCTAAGAGAACATCAACTCTATGCCAAATTCAACAAATGTGACTTCTTCTATAAGAAAATACATTACTTAGGCCACGACCTATCTGATGAAGGGGTAGCAGTAGACCCTGACAAGATCAGGTCTATCATGGAATGGCTTGCCCCTAAGGATGTTTCAGACATCAGATCCTTTATGGAATTAGCAGGATACTATAGGAGATTTATAAAAGGATTTTCCAAGATTGGTTGTCCAATCACTGCCCTCCAGAAAAAGGGGATAAAATTCCTGTGGACACAGAAATGTGAAGAAAGATTTCAAACCCTGAAACATCTACTGACCCATGCACCCATGATGAAGATTTCCGATCCAGAAGTTGACTTCCTCGTGTACACAGATGCCTATAAGGAAGGGCTCGGAGGAGTCCTTATGCAGGAAGGAAGTGTGATCTGCTATGAATCCCGAAAATTGAATGAGCATGAAGTCAACTATGTGACCCATGATCTAGAGCTAGCTGCCATAGTGCATGCCTTGAAAATGTGGAGGCATTACCTCTTGGGAAGAAAATTCGTACTTATGACAGATCACTGTGGATTGCGATACCTGTTTGATCAACCAAAGATTAATGCGAGACAAGCTAGGTGGATGGCCCTCCTTAGCGAGTTTGATTTTGAAATCAAACATATTAAAGGAAAAGAAAATAGGGTGGTGGATGCCCTTAGCAGAAGCATGAAAAAAATTCACCTGGCCGTGGTGAGCACCTGTGAGGCGGATGTCAAAGAAAGAATCAGAAAGGAACAAGAAACAGATCCCTTTGTCCAGAGCGTGACCATGTACCTACAACAAGAACCCGCTGGAGAAAAATATGAAGGCTACCAGATGACTGAAGGAGGTCTGCTCACTTACAGAAGAAGATTTTATATTCCAAATTGTGACGACTTGAAGAGGTTCATACTGGATGAACTACATAAAGACCCTATTCTGGTCATCCAGGATACTAGAAGATGATCACGACCACTAGGAGACAATTCTATTGGTCTGGAATGAAGAAATACATAGCCGAGTACTTAGCCAAATTCATAGAGTGCCAACAGGTTAAAGCAGAACATCGACACCCAGCAGGATTATTGCAACCTTTACCAATCCCAGAATGGAAATGGGAAACCATCTCCATGGATTTCATCACCGGATTACCAACATCGACCAAACAGAATGATGCCATTATGGTAGTAGTGGATAAATTGAGCAAGTTTGCTCATTTTATCCCTGTCAAGTCCACTTGCAAAGCAATCGATATCGCCCAGGTATTCATGAAGGATATATTCAGACTGCATGGTATGCCGAAAGAGATCGTGTTTGACAGAGACACAAAATTTACTTCCAACTTTTGGAAGTCACTGATGGCTGGCTTAGAAACCAAATTGTTGTTTAGCACTGCCTATCACCCTCAAACCGACGGACAAATAGAAAGAGTGAACCAAATACTTGAAGACATGCTAATAATGCATGTAATGCACCAACCCAAGAAGTGGGAAGACTACCTGCCCCTGGTAGAGTTTGCCTACAACAATGACTACCAAGCATCCTTAAAGATGAGTCCCTTTGAAGTCCACTATGGTTTATCGTGAAACACTCCTGTTAGTTGGAGTAATCCCATAAACAAGATTTCTTTTGGACCCGACATGTTGAAGGAAATGGAACATCAAGTGACTCAGATAAAACAAAACCTGAAGGTCGCTCAGAACTAACAGAAAAGTTATGCTGACCAAAAGAGAACTCCAAGAGAGTTCAAAACGGGAGACCATGTATATCTCAGAGTTAGACCCAGGAAGAGTTCTTTGAAAATGGGAGCTTGTGCCAAGTTGGCACCTCAGTATTGTGGACCCTTTGAGGTTCTAGATAGAGTGGGACCTGTAGCCTATAGGCTAACACTTCCTCCCACAGTAAAAGCACATAATGTTTTCCATGTCTCACTATTGAAGACATATGTACATGATGCTAACCATATAATTGATTGGTCTATGATTCAGGTGGAACCGGAGGGAGAATTTCTACCAAAACCTCAATGCATACTGGATAGAAAGGAAACCCCGCTCCAGAACCAAACCATTGCATAGGTCAAGGTGCAGTGGAAACATTTTGGCCCAGATGAGGCTACATGGGAAATGGAGGATGCCATGAAATAGGCATATCTGATTTTGTTTACATCTGTACATGCATGTCAAGTTGATAGATAGAACATCGAGGACGATGTTCCTTTAAGGGGGAGGGAATTGTAACACCCTGTTTCCCACAATCTGTAAAAATAACTATACTGGCCAAGTATTGTGGCAAACTCAGAAATGTGAATGATATTATAATATATATATTGCAGGACTGCTGAGAGGAGGGATGTGCTGAAAAAAAGAGACCACGATGGCTGAAGAAAGGTGGTGGAAGGCACCTGGAATGGTGGCGTTAACTTCCACCGAGACCAATACCGTATTTGGACTTCACTGGCCCGGAGAACCAAGAGTGGCTCGCTGGCCCGAATTAAATGACTCGCCAGGATTGGTAGGTAAAGGGCTTCTCATGAGTAATGAGGGATGGGGGGTGAACCGCCCATTCGTAGAGTCCTTAGACTTGACCACTACGAGGAAGATCGTGCCACACGCAACCTCGTTGAAAGGAGAGAAAGGCAGGAGGAGTGTGTGATCACGGGTAGATGCGAGGGAAAGAGGAGAACTCTGGAAAAATACTGAGTGAGTGATAGTAGAGAAGAAGGAGAGTAACCTTCGTTCTCGGTCACTGGCAAACAGAGACGCAGTCTCGCAACATCGTGGTCTCAGTTTGGGGGTGGCTAGTGGTAAATCCATTGGGAGTCACTGAGCCTACGGTTGGGTGGAAACGAGCACCCCTCTCAGCAGTTGCAATCACATCTGGTGTTATTTCTGATAAGTGTTTTACATCTTGCATCTTGAAATGTATATCCTGACATTTATGATCATCTTGCATCTGGAAACTTATATGCTGACATGTATGCTCATAGTCTATGTAGTTTATGAATGGTTTGAGTATAAGACTGTCTGTGTGGTGTTTTGATAAAAAATGGTGGTTGCATGCTTTTATTGAAAAGACCATGTATGGCTTATGTTTATAGATAGATTTGTATATATATATATATATATATATGTATGCATATTGAATTAATTCATACTTCCAGTCTGTTCTCGAGAAATCTATACCCTTATCTGTCTCAGGTAATACCCTGGATAGATCTCCCCATAGAGACATCCTTTTTGGAAATCTCACCAAGAACCTGGAAAAGGATTTGTAGGTGTAAGTCTTAGTAACCCTGTGTGAGGAAGAATGATCCTCTTGAAATTTGGAAATGGAAGCATAGGAATAAGTATTGATCGAAGGATGAGATCCGGTCGGAAGATTTGCGGTCATTCATGACCGTTAGATTTGAGGAATAAACGAGGGCGTTAAATGTCTTAACCCTTTTTCCTTTGTCTTCGTGAGTAGCAAAGAAATCGGGACCATAGATCCCCAAGGTCCATGGGAGTATCCAGATCGTTGCTTTTTCCATGTCCAGGGAGCGGCGGGAGAATGCACAACGCAGGACAGGTTTGAGCCGTCAGACCTTAGTTTGAATACCCGTCAACCATTAGATCTGGCAGGAGATGCACGGGGGTTAAACCTTCGTGAGCAACATAAGCGAAAAGTACCGAAGGAGTTGGTATCGGGATCCTGGCATTCGAGAGTTCAGCGGTCTTGAGGACGAAGGTCTGGACACTCGACATCAGAAGTTCCAAATTTGCAAAAGGATCGGAGCCGTTCGTCTGCGGAAGGACGCTTGTCGTGAGATCATCCACTTCGGAGACTCAGGCATCGGGACTCACATAGGTAAGCGTCTAGACTTTGCGAGTGGCAAAGTCACGGAAGAATCTGAGCCATCTGTTGGAAGGAGGACACGTGGCGCGAGATCCTCTCTATCGAGGATTTGGACATCGGGAGTCAAAGGAGGAAGTCTCTTGACTTCGCGAGTGGCAAAGTCGCGAGAAGATTAGAACCATCTGTCTGAGGAGGACAGGTGGCAGAGATCAAGGGATCTCGCGAACTCGGAGGTTCACAAGGTGAGAGCCCAGGAGTTGGGTGCTCCAAGTCGCGAGTGGTGAAATCGCAAGGAGTAAGGATCACCGTTGGATCTAGGTCACGGGAGGACCGTTGGATCAAAGCCTCATCGCGCATATCATGCATTCGGAGGTTCGGAGGTTGAGAGGACCTCTTCTCGACATCAGAAGTCGCGAAGTGCCAAAAGCCAGGCATGAAGGAACACGTGGCAGAACCACAAAGTGGGGCCCGTATGATTGACAGGCGGACACACATCGCCTGGAGAAAGGAGTTAACACTCTGTTGACTTCTCGCATCTTGGGGATTCGCGGGATAAGAGCATGAGTGCTCAACCTTTCGACGTGTGAAGTCGCGAAGTTGCGACAGGAGCTAGCGCTTAGCCTAGCCGTTGGTCATGCACAGAGGACGTTGACAGAAGGGATCTATACCCATTATATGATTTTAGCTATCGTGAATTTGGGAAGGAAGAGTCAGGAGTTTCGACTCACGAACTCGCAAGATTGCGAGTTGAGACAAGCGCCTTCAGGAATAGGCCTTGGTCATAGTGCTGTGGTCGCTCGGAGAGGGTGGAGCTCGCGCCTAGTGCGTTCGCACAGGGGAGCTTCCGAAAGGACCTGTGGATCGATTGGAAGAAGATTCCAGATGGAAATTAAAAGGGGCCGCTTCGGCTCATAAAAGAAATTGAACGATCCTTAAGACTAGGAGGTTGTGCAGAGACTCTGTCGAGGCAGAGGTGGCGTCTGCAGCCTGTGCTAAGCTTCGCAGGTTTTCGGGGATTCCATCCCTCGAGAAAAGATGAAAAATTTATTACGCCGCAGCGGGTGTGTTACACTTCTCGACTAGGATTAGCCTCCACAGGCTATCCTTTGTTAAAAACACCTAGAGGGGTCTAGCCATTAATGACTATTAGAACACAACAATGTCCTTAAGCCCCCACCCAGCTAGCTGCTTCAGTTTAGAAAATATCTTCCAACTTACCAAGTGTGGACCCAAATACTCTATGATTCCTTTCAAGAGAATTAAAACAACATTTCCGGATTTGATTAAGAATGCTTTTGGGAATCTTGATTAGAATATTCCATTAAACATGAATAGCTTCGATGACATACTTGATGAGTACCAAATGACCACCCTTTGATATCCATATCTTGTACCATAGGTTGATTCATTTCTCTATTTTACAAATAAGTCACGTCCAATCAACATTACCATATTTATTAGGCTTAAGACTAAAGCCTAGGTACTTAAAACCGTCCTCCAGATTCCCTTCAAGAAAGTTGAAAATATTTTACAATTCAACCCTCAAAGGTAAATTGACTCATGGGAAATAAAATAACCGACTTTTCTAACTTAACCATCATTTTAGTGGCGTTACAAAACAAGTTCATAGCTTCTTTAAGCAGCCTTCCATTTGTCTCCTCACAATGACAAATGATAAGCACATCATCGATGAAAAGTAAATGAGTAATCTTACCATCCTTACCAAACTGAAGACCTTTGAACCTGTGCATCATCACTGCTTTTGAAATAGCCCTGCTCAAGGTATCCATTACCAATAAAAAGAGATATTGAGAAAGTGGGCAACCTTGTTGGAGGCCATGTTCGGGATTGAAAAAAGGAGAGCTTGCCCCATTGACCAATACAACAAAGGAAACCTAAGTAACACAATCCATTACCCATCTTACCATACTAAGATCAAAACCAATTTGTAACAATAATAATCTTAGGAATAACAGGGATACACGATCGTAAGCCTTTTCCAGATCAATTTTAATGATCAATAGTGGTTTCTTTTGAGTTTTTTTTGAGTGGATTCCTTCTTGAGTACACCTAATAGCTTTGTGAATAAGTCTTCCCTTCACAAATCCAAACTTCTCTTGAGAAATAACAGTTGTAAGGAGAGGTTTAATTCTGTTTGCAATTAGTTTAGGCATTATATTATAGATCCCATTGCAAAGAGCTATGGGATTGAATTCCTTGAAGGAATTTGGACTATTAACCTTAGGAATCATTGCTAAGAAAATTGAGTTTATACCTTTAGAACATCTACTCGACCTATGAATCTCCTCCAAAACATGAAAGGGATATGTTCCAATAATTTCAAAAAAGTCTTTATAGAATTCCACATTCAAACCGTCCAGAACGAGGCTTTTGTCTCTCTTAAAACAAGAAATTGTAGCAAATAGTTCATCCCTAAAAATTTCTCTAAAAAACTCACTATTATCTTCTTCCTCAACCAGTCTTGGATAAAAGGATAAAATTTTGAGCATTTTCGTCACCTTCGCATGCTAGGGTTCCTTGTAGATATTTTCAAAGTGTGCCACCACTAGAGCCATGAGATTTTGGAAGTCCCTCACTTTGATTCCCTATGAATCCTTTAATTCCCAAATTGAATTGAAATTACACCCGTGTTTGGAAATTTTTTGAAAAAAAATTGTATTCTTGTCTCCTGCCGATAACCACAAGGCTCGACTTTTCAGTGTCCACGCTTTTTCCTGCTCCACTAGAATAGAATACCTCTCGGCTTTAACAACTTGCAAGAATCCATAATCCCCTGAGAACCTGAACCATCAAGAGTCAGCTTGTTAACGTCTTCCAATTCGACTTCAATTCAACGAATATATGCATCCAACACATTCCTCCTTTCCTTAGCCCATGCTGCCATAGTCTTCTTAAGAGATTGTAAGGATGCTACAAATTGTGAACTAGCATTCTCATTAGTCTCTAATGAATAGAGTTTCCAATTGGCCTTTACTAAATCCCTAAACTTATCCAAGTGTTCCCAATCAGATTGTATTTGAATGGAGAACCCGACTTCCCCAAGGTTCTATCAATTTCAAGATAAATCAGAAAGTGCTAAGAGCACCTAATTTTTCCAACCCACGATCGAACCACTCCAACACTCTGAATGAAATTTTGATGGATTCAAAATCGGCCTAGTCTTTTGAAAATCCCATCAAGCTCATTTTGGTTATTGCACTAGGTGGGAGACAAGAATATGGGTTTTGCATCCACTAGACCTGCCAATTCAAATTTATTGAGGAAGAAGTTAGCCAGAACATCCTCCCTGGGGCAGAAGCCCCATAATTCCTCCCTACTAGTGGTAAGATTCAAATCACCCCCTAAAATTAAAGAGTCTGATCGAATACACAGGGAATCTAACAAAACATCCTATTCCAATAAACTTCACGACCGACATAAGGCCGATAAATATTGAGAAAATAAAAATAACGATCCATATCCTTGTTGTATAGTTCAGTGAACAAGGCATATTGCAAAGAAAAAAAATTTAAAAGAACAAAATTGACATTGAAACCCATTATGAATCATCTAGAAAGTCCCAAAGCATCAATCCCTTGAAAGGACCACCCCAATAACATCTTGACCAACTCATCTATGATTGGATCATAGGGACCCATCAAATCTTGAATAAAGATCACATATGGCTTGTCAAGGTAAACTAAACGCTTAAGGGAAATCTTTTTGGCCCTCCCCCATAAGCCACACATGATTACAGACAAAAAATTCACGAGGAAGGTGCCTTGGGGATTTGTCCTTCTCTAAGGACCCCTAATAAAAGTCTCTATTGCCCCTGAGTGACCTCTCGTGAAGCTTTCTCCCGGACATGCTTGATAGCATATTTTTGCCCCATTCTACTCGTCCCGGATCTTTATAAGAATCAAGTCCCAGTCCAATTGAAGATAAAAACCGAGGAGAATGCCTAGGTTGTAAATTATAAGGATCCCTCCTAGAACAAGAGGAAGAGGAACCCGCCCCACCCTCATTAAGATTTCGAAAATCTCCCATAAAATCAATACTCAGAGGCACATCAACCTCTGACATTACCCCACCAAGGACAACCACTGAGGAAGCAAGTGGGACACCAACCTCCAACGACCCAACATAAAAATCTCCATGAACAGGACGAAGGGCCTCAACAAGATTTAAATATTCAATAGAATGAGGAAGGGGAGGAAGAGACTTACCTGGAGAAAACTTTGAAGGATCACTTTCCGACAATAATGCCTCCTTATTGTTCCCATGAACATGAGAAGTAATGACCTCTGTGCAAAGCACATTGGATGGAGGAACTTTTCCAATACATTTCGACCTCGAATCCCTCTCCTACGAGGCCCCTACCCTTTCTGCAACCTCTGGATCTTTTGCATGGGAACTCTTCAAGCTTAACTGAGCTAAATTTGAAACCTCCTTCTTTTGACCCGACATTGGCAAACAATTTTCAGCCTATTGTACTTTAGAATTGAGATTGGATGAGACCACCGACAATAAATGACCACCATCGTCATGCTTGAAACCAATGTTAAAATTTTTGGTATGAATACTGAATGAGTAGTCCTTCACTACTTGTCCCACTTTGTGATAATGAGCACACTAGAACGGGTTATTTATATAATCAAGATCTTGAGTGTATTGACGCTCTCCCAATATCAAATCAACAGATTCATAGAGACCATTTGTAGGGTCTAAATCAACCAGAATCTGCGTAACAATGAAAACACCATAGGTTTTATACCTGTCATTCGAAGAAACAAAGAACCCAAAACATCACCAATATCCTTGAGCCTACTGCCTACTATCAGACAAAACTCTAGAGGTAAGTTTGGAAGCTTGATCCAATTCGACCATCTCGCCAATGTCTCCTCCTTGGCATTGAATAATAGATGCTAGGGCTTGGCCGCAAACAAATTACTTCCAAGATACCAACGTTTACATAAGCTTTCTCATAGAATAAAATTCCAATCCATCCCCTTGACAACATATGGAATGTTGGGATATACCCAAGAACCATGTTCCAATATTCTTCTAAGCAAGACCCCATCGCTAAAATAGATACCCTCCTTCATTAGAATTTACCAACCAAATCTAAACCATCCATTTATTCAATCTGCGCCACTCTGAGATCCTCTCCCACTATCAAGGAGATTCCACCACCCCTCGACTTCATTACCTTACATTTTTCACAATCTGAATTGGAAGGCAATGGATTGTGAGGAATACTCTATGCCACATCTATCTTCTCTTCCCCTCCACCGAATCCCAGGACATAATTTCCAATAGATGACCCAACACCCACATTGCTTCCCCTCCACTGCTTCATGATACAAAATTTGCAATATCACTCAAATAAAACTCCACAGGATAGAAAAAAATAAACAGAGCAAGCTTGTTTAAATCCAAGATACAAAAAATGAAAAACTGCATTGCAAGCCAAACCTTCCCCTTCTCTACCATTCGTAATGGAAACTCACCATAACCATGTCTTCTCACCTTCTAGTATTCCAATAGCCCCCCCACTCCGGCTCTGAGATATCACCCAGGAGATATGATGGACCATCACCAAACTGAACTGCTGTTAAATCACCCTGGGAAGAAGATCCACACTCAGATTATCCCAGACCATTACTAAAATGAACTGCTATTGAATTGCCCTGGGAAGAATCTCCACATTCAGATTATCCCATACCATTTGCAAGACTTCATTATGGAGCATTGATATGCCACAGGTGAGGCTTGCCATAGTAAATGAGAGCATGAGAGCCCCTCTCTCTTAATGCCTTTCCATATGCGTTTCCAGCTATGAGTTATCGGTAGTGGTACAATTGGTTTAATATTCATTAATATCCATTAATGAATAAATCCAAGGGATTAAGAAATAGTTGGAACCCCCATTTTCCATAATGGTTCCAATCTTTAAAGAAGTGGCAATTTTTTCTCAAGCATCCGCCTCACCATTCATATTCCTCTTAATATGGGAGAGAATATGGAAGAGGAAGACCCACTCGAATTGTATTAAAACATGTTTGATCCTCACCATTCAAATTCCTCTTAATATGGAAGAGGAAGACCCACTCGAATTGTATTAAAACATGTTTGATTCTAGAGACAATGCTTTGAAGCATGTTCCCTCCAATATTTGATTGAGTATTTACTGCTTTGATAATTAGCTGTGAATCCCCCTCAGCCTTCAAGCATAATAAACAATCTTTTTTTCATTGGGATCATGAAGACTCCCCACGCATGTTGCCCCTTTTAAAATTTATTTATAAATAGCATGTTTTTTTTCTCATTTCAGGGTTTGTTCCCCTCTTTTTTTTTTCCAAATAAAAGATGGTATTAGTGATGATCCAAGTGGATATTGGTGGCCACCCACCTATTCCAACTGGTTCCTCGTGTCTGTTTTTGTTCAACACACTCTTCTGTACTTCTTTGTAATTGTGGGTTCTACATTTTTGAGGCTGTCAGAAGCCCCACCTATTCCAACTGGCTCCTCGTGTCTGTTTTTGTTCAGCATGTTCTTCTGTACTGCTTTGTAATTGTGGGTTCTTCACTTCTGGGGTTGTCAGAAGCCCCACACATCCTCAAGGTGGATACAAGTCGCCTCTCACCTAATCCAATTGGCTTGTTTTGTATATTTTCATGTTAGCACATCTTGCTGTACTTCCGGGGATGTTTTGGGGCCCTAAACGTTTTTTTTTTGGCTCACCACAGTCAAACTATAGGTGGAGTTAGAATTTGACAACATAATGTGTAGTTCTCTAAAAGACCTTTCCAACGGGCTATTAAGCGCCTAAAACATAGGTCGTATGCAAAATTTATGACCCTAGTAAGTTGAGGTACCAAATTACACCAACTTATTTATAGGGTCCATATGAATTTTGATGTTTCACCTTCTAGGGTTAGGTTTTTGGATGTCTGGGGTTTTGACAATCATGAGTAATATCAAAAAGGCCCATGGAGCCTCATTATAGTCCATTCTACTCAGATGGATGCGCGTAGCAGCCACATCTCTTCTCAGAGATAGCTACCACCATTCAAGCAAGTTTCAGTTCTGCAGTTTTACAGTTTCAACCTATTTCATTATTTAATAGAAGATATTGTTCACTGGATATTTGTGTTATTCTCCATATCTATGTGTTTATTGTATTCA
This sequence comes from Picea abies, assembly GCA_900067695.1. Lineage (NCBI taxonomy): Eukaryota > Viridiplantae > Streptophyta > Pinopsida > Pinales > Pinaceae > Picea > Picea abies. The sequence continues at coordinate 12,009 of CBVK0100462218.1, forward strand.
GTCTGTTAATCAGTTCGTTCCACTCCTAAATCCGGATCAGTGGTATCAAAACGGTTTACTCTTCATTTATTTTTCTTCATGCATATCCCTAACAAGATCTGGGTACAAGAAGTTGGGACTCGAACCAATCAAGCCATTACTAGATCGGCCGTGTCGAGCCTGATAACTGTTGAAATAATGTAACTGCGAAGAACATTCTTATTATTATTTTGTTATTGGATTAAATCCCCA
>CBVK0100462219.1:0-12238 GCA_900067695.1 Picea abies
TTGTCCTTCTTTTTCAAATTATAATGATAATGATTAGAAAAAATCTAAATATATAACATTTAGACTTCTCCTTCATCATATAATTACCATACACTTATCTATACAACTTTTTCTTTAAAAAATATTAGTAAAATACTAAACTAAAATACTTTTTCTTTAAAAAAAAATTAGTCGAGTACTAAATTAAAATACTAAAACTTGTCCTTCTTTTTCATTGCATTTACATTTACCACCATACCTTATCTCTCTCTTTATCTTGGCCCCGTAACTAAATAAATGTGTGACAAAGAAATGATAACTTCCCCATAGTCCTTCTAATTATTATTTATTATTATTTATATATAATACACATTAATATTAATTTCATGTGTCATTGTCCATGTTAATATTTGGTACCCTTACTTTGTTAAGGATTTAAGCGTCCCATTTATGTTTGGGATTACTATGTGTATTTTTTTTAATATAATAATAAAAAAATAGTTTTATAAAATATATTTTAAAATTTTAATTATTTAAAATATTTTTTAATTAATAAAAAAATATAAATAATAAATCTTAAAACAATATAAGATATAATTTAAATGTAGTAATTATATAATTACATATCACTTATAATACTACATAAATAATAATTAAAGGAAAAATGTAACAATTAAAAAATTAAAATATAAATATAATCAATGTTGTGTTTTTAGTAAAATAAATTATATATGATATTATATAAGTAAAGATCAGAGGTAAAAACATTTAAGGATTTGATTTCTAAAATCTTCAAAGGTGTACATACCCTACTTTTATTTGGATTTGAACTTGTGATTTCCAAGGAGAAAACATATGTTCTTAATAATTAGGCCTACTCATGTGGGTAAGGATTAAATTGTAATAAGGGGTAGTATCTAGTCACTTGTATGGGATTAAAGTCAAATGCTACTAGAAACCTAATAAGTGCATTGGAAGTCACCTAAGCGATGATCACAAGGAATATTAGCTTTCTTACGGATAATATCTTAGCTGAATTATTTTTTAGTTTTGGAGTAAGACCTAAACTTGCTTGTGATTGGTTAAGAGCTTATCATATAATTTTCCTTGAATAATGATGATAAGTTAACCGCCTTCACAATTTTTTGGTTTTGGAGTAAAACCTAAACTTACTTGTGATTGGTTAAGAACTTATCATATAATTTTCCTTGAATAATAATGATAAATTAACCACCTTCACAAATAATAATTAATAATTAATAAACGTTATTTTCACTACTAATTAACAACTAAATTATGATAAATTTCGTTACTTTTGAAAACATAAACTCTACATAAATACTTCCGAAAATAACGTACCCCAAATCTTATCCATGACAAGAGGGCACTCTAAAGTGGGGGCAAATTCCAAGTCTTCGCAGACGTAAAGAACGACAAAAAGTCACGAAAAATTTATGGAAAACCTACTTTTCAGCACAGGAAAAGCCTCCCTTTTGACTTTGTGGCCTAAAATACTCTTCATAATTTCGGTCGACGACTTTAACGAAGAGACTCGCTCACTGATGTTCTGTTCAGATTTAGATTTTGAGAGACCGGCGTTTGGCCACAGGGCCTGCAATTCAGTGATGGAGAATGAGGAATCTGTGACTTGTTCAAAAGATAATGGCCATGAGTTTCAAACAAAGCTTTCAGGTATGGGTTCAAACGGCATCAAAGACAAAGATTTCGTTCAAAAATTAGACTGATCCAACTTGATAATGGTGTGCGACAAATCGTTTAGTACAAATCAAAGTCAAATTGGGTTGCTACTATATGAGAAAAATTGTTTTTTACGATTCGTAAAGTCAAAGTCAAATTAGGTGGATTGAATATTCCATTAGAAAGATACAAAGGTCCCACCACCTTATATATATATGACTATATGTCTTATCTTTTGATGAAATATCAAAAGATCTCTTATCAATTCAACTTTGATCATCTTATGTCCACTTAGATCTCTTATTATTTTTACTTAGACATGCACACGAGTTGATTGAGTTGAGACCACCTTTGGTCGACATGGCCAATCAGTGGATCTCTTTAGTTGATTCTCATTTGACCTTCCAGTGTTAATTGATAGTCTCTAGAAGATCTATAGGTGAGATGATTTTGATGTTCCAACACCTACCCATTAGCACAACTCTCTAGAGATTTAAAAGGTGGAATTATATCTATACAACTCAATATAATTCTAGCTTTCTGAAGTGCAACCATAGCCTAAAATTGCACAAAATTAGCTTCTAGTAGTGGCTTCATAAAGATATAAAAAATTTGATCATCTTTCATTGCAATAAACAAGAGGCGCAAACGTTTCATGTACAAGTTGTCTCGGGAAATGGGCTTAAAACTCCATATGCTTCATCTTATTGAGAGCAACAGAGTTTTATGTTACTTTTATTGCACTTTTCTTTTCATAATACACTATATTTGATTCCACAAAGAGAGATTTAAGCTCACCCATTAAGTTGTGAATCTAGACTGCCATTATGCCAACGTTAACTACACCTATATATTCAACCTTGGTGATTGAAATAGAAACCACCATTTTCTTTTCACAACACCAAACTATGGACTAGATCCAATATGAAACACATAGCCATAAGTCAACTTCTTATCATCTACATCTCCATCCTAATTTGTGTCAGTATACTTGACTATTTTTTTCATATTCTTACAACAATACTTTATACCAAGTTGATAAGAACCCTTGATAAAGAAAACAATTCTCTTTGTATCCTCCAAGTGGCTCTTCTTTGGATCCTACATGAGCCTAGAGATTGCACTAACATGAAATAAAATATCAAGTTGACTATGAGTTGAGTAAATGAGTCTACCAACAAGCTACCTATACAAAGTAGCATCGACTTTCAGAGAATCTCAATGCTTAGTAAGCTTCACTCTCGATAAGGTGTAGGACATGGTTTATTGCCTTCCATTTTGAATCTTATCAATTGATTCATTCCATATTTAGGTGGAGAAACAAAGATATTGTCATCCATTTGCAAACTCGAATGCCCAAAATAAGTACAACAAACCAAGGTCGATCATTACAAATGTATCTACTAAATATTTCTTCAAACCCAAAAAGAGATCAACACTACCTCCAATAATGACTAAATCATATACATTTAATGCAACCATTAAAGTATCATCATTTACATATAAAACATTATAAATATAGTGATATGATTCACAACATTTGAAACCATAATCAAGAAAGAACTCGTCAATCTTCTTGTACCATGCCCTTGGGGCTTGATCCAAACCATATAAGGATTTCTTTAGTTGAAACATAAGACTACCATCTTCTCAAACTCTAGGGCTTGCTCCATATAAATCTTCTTAGTAATATCACCATGTAAGAAAGCATTGTTGACATCGATCTAATGTACCTCCCATCCACAACGAGTAGAAAGTGAAAGAATCAATCGAACATAGTTCATCTTGGAAACAAGGGAAAAGGTAGACTTAGTGTAGTTGATATGTTCATGTCAAGAAAGGAACTTTTCTCTTAAGGATATGAACATTTTTCTTAATCTCAAGTTTTCTTCATCAAGCAACTTTTCTCGTGTCCTAATTAGAAAATCACAAAAAGAATCAAAGGTACAGTCCTTACTATTTGGCTCACCCAACTAGGACAAAATGTCGAAAAAAAAAATCATAATGTGTCTTTAGATTCATCAAGATTAATTATATAACCTTGTGTCCCTCTTCATAAAATCCTTTCCACATTCACGAAATTTCAATTGTGTCTCCTTTACCCAAGCCAAATAATCTTCAATCCTAACAAAGGAGAGAATATTAAGGGAGATCAACTCTTTCTTAATTTGTGTAACCTAATTTATTTAAATCTTGTCGAATAAAGCCTTCATCTTCTTCTAGACTTGATTTTGGGTAATCGATCCCACTTGTATGAAAGAGAATCCTATTGGAGATGTAGGTCTTTATAACTCCTATAGCTTCATCCTTCTTCCTATTGATGTTGAACTTGTGTTGATCATCCTTAGGGTATGGAACTATAGTCTTTGTAAAGAACCAAAGTTCTTTTCTCTTCAATGATGTTTCTATGTCTTATGCCACATACCATAGTTGTGCCCACTCAAAACCATAGTTTCTTGCTTACAACTCATAATCACTATGCAAATCTAAACCCTAATTTAGTCTTCAAGTCAAACCTTAAGTCAATCTCCGGCTGAAGAGATTCAACTCACCAAGAGAACATGCAAGTGACAACCCCAAAGACTTGTGGACAATAGGCTAGATCTCTAACCAACAACTTTGATATAATTTAAGAGAACTAGGGAATTGCAAAAGTGAAAAGTTGTGAATTCCAAGAAGAGGTAGTGCCTAAAGACACCATTATGTAACATTGAAGCATGAGTGAACATAGCTCAACATATAGAAGAATAACACAAAATATTTTAGGATGGACCGATCCATAGGATCGTGTATATATATCCCAAAGTATAACTAACTTCCTTAGAATGAGGAATACATAGTTATCTCTGATCACTATTGGTACACCCACATGTCATGGTTTTCTACCTCAACTCATGCATTAGTGGATTGAGTAGGGACTACCTTTGGTTATCCCAACCAAATAATTGACCTCTCTAGTTGGTCATTGATTGTTGACGATCTAGTCGAACTTCTCATATCAACTGACTATTTCTAGAATATCTATATGTGAGATGAACCTATTGTTCGAACAATTCAAAGTCTTCAAAAGTCCTTAACTATAACTACAACTATAATGAGTCCACTCTAGGTACTTTCAATGCACTAAGTCTCCTTCTTGAGTGCATCATATCCATCATTAACTCTCTCTCCTATCATCATTTACTCTGGATTTATTCCTCCTTGGATTCATTTGGAGCATCCTTAGTATAAGTCCCATTGAACTTACATCCATGCTTGACACACATTTTCCATGCCATGTCCTCATTCAATGACCTTCCTCAGTCTCGCACTCATGTGCAAGTCTCTATCTACTAGTTAGAGTCCTTCTAGGTCTTGTCATATCCTCGCAATAACCTTCCTAACTGACTGATATCTACTTTCCTTACTATATACTCTAGTGGGTCCCTTGAAACCAATCCACTTAGAATAATTCAAAACACCATGTCTCCTTCTCATAGTGTATCATCCCCTTTAGATTTATGACCATTCTCTTATTCACTATGGAATCCTATGTCATGTCCCACTTGCTCTTATCAAGAACAATTATAACAAATTCTTCTTCTTATCCCTCCAAAATCTCTTTTCCGGGACATTTTTCCAAAGAGTCTTAAACTAACATCCATGTATGTATGCACTACAAAATCCTTCCTCTAATGTCCATCTAATGTCCCTCTAGTTCTTTCCCAACTACCCTTACCATATCCATCACTGTCATATTCAAAACTTATAGTTTGATGACACCCCTGCACTATGGACATGGCCTCCACCTTGAAATTCAATGAATATGTAATTCTTGTACAAAAAATGGTACTCCACGACCATGTGACTCATATTATACCTTGATTAATTATATTTCTTTACATGAATGAGGTTTGGTCATTTATCTAACCCATGTGGGGTTTCTTTTCACTACTACAATAGGGGAATTTTGCATCATATTCGATGTCATCATCTCCCCCTTTTTTTTAATGAAACTGACATGCAAAATATGATGGAATAGGAAAGCATCATTTTCTCACATCTTTTTGTGTCCCAACAATGTCATATCATGTGTCCTTTTCATCTATTAGCATATTTTTTTTTGCATTGTTCTTGTGTTTTTCGTGTCACTTTAGTGTCCTAGTTGCAGCCCTTTTTCATCCTTTGGAAATATTTAGCATCCTTTGGCATCCTCTTGTGTCCTCTTAGTATCCTATTTTTGTTTCTAGCATCCCTTTTTTAGTCCTCCAAGTCTCCCTTTAAGCATTCTTTTTACACCCTATGAGACTCCCTTTAAGCATGCTTTCTACACCCTATGAGAGACATTGGCATTCTATTATTTTTGAATTAATGTCATGTTAGTGTCCTCAATTGTCCTTTTAACGTCATTTATTATGCAACATTGATCCATCAATATATTTACATTTTGTAACATTAATTAATATTTATATTGGATGACATTAAACAAGATATTAATTTAATCATTGTTTACATTATGTGAAAATAATCAATATATTTTAATACACAATACATAATATAAATGAAATAACATTTAGAAAAAAAATTATATATATAACAAGTGGTCTACTACCACCTCACAGGAAGTGTAAATATTAAGGGCACGATAAAAAATGTTCTCCCTAGAAACAAGTGATCTACTGCCACCTTGGGAAACGTGAAGCTTAATTATATATAATAGTCAAATCAAATGGTAGATTAATGTCAAAGATTTTGATAGAAAAAACAAATAAATATATCAACATAATCAATTATTGTTGTAGGTCGAAGATTTTGATACATCATCATCATCACCATCCTTCAAAGGTTGAACATCCTTTTGTTCTTCTTCTTGAGTTCATTGTAAGAACACAATAAAACAAAAATATTTAACATAACTGCAATTAACAATAAGCTATTGTGACAATCTTTATCAGAAGAACTAAATTTTTATTCTTAAAAAAAAAATAATTATAATTTGTCTCGGGTGCTATAGGTTTCAAGACTTCCACCATCTTTGTATGACTATGAGTTGGGGAATATTTCACTTTGTATAAGATTAGCTCACTCTCATATTCCTCCTACTTTATTTCCATAAGATAAAATCTAATTAGTATTACCAATAGGCTAACACACAACCATTTACCAACTATGGTTACCATTAATCTTGGGATCCACATTGATTTAGGTAAGATGTTGGGAGCAACTTGAATGAATATCAATATTGTTGTGGAATCACAGTCTAAGGAAGGAAGGATTTTGGGTCAATAAGGATAAAATTCCCAGGGTTAAGGGCCCAAAGAACTTTAGAATAAGCTAGTAATTACTAGGGTTAAAGTATGAAAGGGGTTTAGATTAAGTTAGTAATTACCTATCATGTCATCTTTGTTATATTATCCTAATCATATTTTCTCCCTAAATGATATTTATTATTTCCAACTGCTTTTTGTGGGATATTAAAGGGAAGTTAGTGGGAAATTTTTTGGGGTCACAATAAGAGGAGAGGAAAGAAACTTTGGGGGCTTCTGGTTTTCTATGCTCTTTTGTTCTTGAAAGTTCTTGGGGAGAACCTTGTTTTGGTTTTCTGTGTTGCATTGTTCTTGTGATTTCTTGGGGAGAAACATGTTCTAGTTTTTTTATGCTACGTTGTTCTTGTGAGTTCATGGGAGGACTTCTTTTTTGTTTTACATGTTGCATTTTTCTTGTAAGTTCTTGGGTAGAACCTTTTTATTTTTGGGGGGAGGGGGCTCTTTATTGTGGTGAGTTATTAGGAAAGGTGAAGTTAGTTACCTATTGTGGAGTGACTAGAGCAGGTTGAAGAGTGCTCATAAATATGTCTGAGTTGGTAAGATGAGGTTTTAAAAGAACTCCATTGCTAGAGGTTTCAAGATACTAGAGCTAGAGTGAGTATATTTCTTTCACATTAGATCCTCTACATGGGAGGTGTTGCGTGTTCTAGAGGCCTCTCCACCACACAATAATCTATAAACAATTGAATACTTCACGTCTATTTCCTTGGATTCTTATGTAGAGTTTACTTGAGTTGATCCTTAAGTGAGTTAGACATTATGTATACCCATTGAGTCATGGCCCTACATGGGGGCATCACCAATTTATTATTGTTTGGGAAATAATTCCTTTGGATTTAATTCCCATACAGTTGTTGTTAGATTTTGAATATTGGTTTCCACCAACTAGCTAGACATCCTCAAGAAAAATTGGAGACATGTAAGTTGTATTTTCTTTTGATTGTTTTTGTTTCTTAAAATATAATCTTGTTTCAATAATTGTAAATAAAATACATATGCATGTTAATATTTTATGCCAAAGTTAGAGAGGGGAATAGTTTGAGTAACAACCTCACATTGGGTTGAGGTTGTCATTATTTTCCTTTTGTAAATTATAAAATCTTGTCAATGTAAACAACCCGTAATATTTAATGTAAGGAAACTCATTGCATGAAAGGTATAAAGTATATAAATGTTACTTTGACCACAATTTGATGACATGCCTATTTGAAAATATATTTTAGGGTGAGGAAAGGTGACCTTGCAAGAGGTCTAATAGAAATTGTATAACTTTTTCCATCATTGAAATCAAATCATTCAAATGAAAGAAATTATCTCACCTTTTGAACATAATAACTCAATTTGGAGGAAATTATCACACCTTTTGAACATAATAATTCAATTTGGAGGAATGTCTTATACATTATGCATTACTCACATTTTTTTTGCAACTCATAGTCCCCTTTTTTTAAATAGTTTGAACTAACTCCCTTTGTTGTACACATATAAATACACCAAGAACACAAAGTCCATGATTCAATTTTTATTTTGTTGAACGTAAAAGCTATCCTATTCTCGATTTTAAGATGTTTTTTAATTTCTCCCATTAATATTTCAATGCTTGTAGTTTATGGTTCCTAAACCACAACAATTAAATTAGAATGATAACATTACAAATAATGACATTTTATTACATAGAAATGTAAATAATGATGATCTTTATAACTATATTTATAATTTTTTTGATAATTCCAAACATTATAACTACATCTACAATGTTTTTTTATAATGTTTGAAAATGTTATTTATTTTATGACTCCAACAACAATTCTAACCTGGACATAGAAAATGACACATTTTGCAACCTTAACGAAGGATGAAATATCAACAAGATTTGTGACTAGTGTTTAGCTCTAAAATGAGTTAATATGTTACCCCGATAATAATAAATTTATGACAACATTATCGATTTAGTCCATGATTGATTTTGGGACCATAAGTATAATGATGGTTATGGTCTAATTTAGGCTATATTGCAACTTAGACTACTTCAAGCTTAACATTTTCAATAATATACATTACATCACATTTCTAATGCTTTACAACCTTGTTAGGGCCACACAACAACTTATTTTGCGGCACAATTTACAATGCAAGTTGTGATGTTTTTGTTTACTAAAGTAGTTCTATGGTTTTGAGACAGTTGTTTTAGTACAAAGTTCTTTTACTAAAATTACTCAAAACATTTCCAAATAAATTAGCATTTTTATATATTTTTTGTAATTGTTTTAGGCCTTACAATAATTATATATCGTGACAAGTCAACGATGCAAATTGGAAAATATATTGAATGACCAAATATGAACATAATACATACTTGCAAAGAACAATGTGTATTACAAACACCATGCAAAAATACTCACCTAACATATTCCATTAACATTATTGTAGAAACAATCTTGATGTTAGGTTTCATTGTAGAAGGAGAACAATTTAGGATGATGCATTTTTGGTGCCAATTACACCTTAAGTCTAGGGAGACAACTATTTTGTCTAATGCTATTTATAATGAGCTAAACTAAATCCAAATTGGAGTACCAAGAAAAAAATTATGATTTTTACAAGTTTCCCCTTTTCTCAAACATATATTCATTTAGATTAGTATTCCTTCTCATTCATAATTATGTTAGGGTTATTGCATTTTAGGGTTTTTCTTCTTAGGTTTGTTTGTATTTGTTATAAAATACAGTTTCAACTTCTTGTTATAGGATTTTTTTCTAATAAGTGTATCCATCACATATCTTCTTAGAGATAAGCTACTACCATTCTAGTCAATTCATATTACTATGTGTATTGTAATGTTTTTTTTTTTCCATTTGATTGATAAATATATTTTGTTTTCACTATAATACTCCTCTTTCAATGCATTATTTTTATTCTTTCAACATGAATATTGCATGTTCTTTCATTTTGTTCTCAATCCAATCCAAATTTTATCTACCTAATTAACCTATGTTTTCTCCCACATCTAGTTAATTTTCATCCCATACATTAATAGATATAACCCTATACACCCAACATCATTAGTTAATTAATGTATCCATCATTCATACACTAACCACCCCAACCACCTTGCACATACTTGATCGTAAACATACCATTGAGTTTCTCTATATCACACTATATCATGCACTACTCCCGCATGGTTAAACCAAGATGGTCCCTCAAGCCATCATTGACTACATGCCATAGTTTTTCCCTTGGACCCTCCAAGCACTTTTATCCTTCATCTCTTTCTTTCCATTAAAATGATTAATTTATTGGAGTCAGAGAAATCTTATGAGATCTTAGGCATTGTCATCATCTTCGAGGAAAGTCTCACACCTTATTAGGTTGTGTATCACTAGACATGCCATCTTTTGATTGTGCTAGTCATAGATAACACTACCTCTCCACTAAACACTAATTACACCTAGTTAAACAAGAAATATTATAGTTAAAAGATTCACTTGATTATGTCAAAAGAATATATTATTGTAATATAAACACATTAAAAAGTGGCCACCATTATTTCCATAGATACCCCAACATAATTTAGCATCCTATCATCATTTTCTTACAAAATGTGGATCTCTAAGAGCAATCGTTTCAAGATAAAATATATTATCCCACTTCACCAACTCATGCTTATTTTCCATTGTATAATGTGGAGTTTTTATGAGAAAACCAAGTACTCATTAATCACCTTTATATGGCCACCATTGAGACATGGCATAATTATCGCTCCCCATGTCAAAGTACACCACTACATGCTTATGAGTGTAAGAAATATTCAATATTAATATATGCTTGTAATATTCAACATTGTTACTCCTTGAGCGTTCGACTACACACCACTTAGCAGATACATTAATCTTTGAGTTCAAACTCTTGCAAATTTCTTCCACAAATCATGTGTCTAGCACATCTTCCCTTAAAATATGAGTGTTGCCCAACATGTGTGCAATCTTTTACAACATAACATTTTTTTCCCAATAGGAACAAAACTTTTAACTTGCACATATTACCATTTGACCTTGTGAGCAATTTGATCTTATTTTCCTTCTTTATGTATGATTAGGATAGAATTATGATAAAATCGACATTTAATACATCATAAATACCATATATGTGTGTGGGGTCAACAATGTTCAATAAATAGTGCAAGGGATGAGTTATCTTAAATCGAGGATTTGAATCCAAATGGAAAGCATGCAAGCACAACTTCCCAACTATCTCTCCAAACCACCTCGATTATTCCAAAATCTCATCTTCACACCAATTTAATGTACTTTGTTTAGGACCACTACCACCAATCATGTCCTAATAAAAGTCATCTTTGTGATTGAATACATGTTTTCTATAATTTAAAAAGATATTTGTTATTTGTTAACTATTTTCATAATATAATTTTTTAATATATTTAATATCAAATTTCAAAAATAAGGAAAATTATAATTTTTAATATTTAATATCAACTTTTAAGAATAAGGAAAATTATAAAAAATATCTAAAAGAATTTTATAAATACAAAAAAAACGGCATGAAAAAAATAAAAACAAATTAAAAATATAGAGAAAAATTTTGAAGTGATTTTGTAAAATGATTTTGATTTTTTATTAAAAGTTACACACAATTCAAATAGTTAATTTTCAAAAGAGTAATGTAAATGATTTTGTAAATTAATATATTTTTTTATTAAAATTTTAAAAATAAATAGTTTTCAAAAACTCAAAGTAAATATGTACATAAAAAATCACACTTTAAAACATTGATATTTTACAAAATATCATAAAAATATATAGTATGAGAATACTAAAAACTTTACATAAACGTACATTAAAAAAAACGATTTTTTGAAACAACATCATTGGTACGGAGGGCCTCACCAAAAACTCAATGTAGTCCATTGAGTGACTAACGAGAGGGATCGCAGCTAGCTGAAAATAGTAATAATATTAATAAATTTTTCTAGGCTAATGGGGATCCTCTCACCAAAGGCGTTGAGTCTCTAGAAAGCGGCATCCCATTCAATCATTAAAAAGGAAAACTAAGCCAACAAGGGGCTTTTTGCACTATATTGAGTATCCAATCAAAGATCTCTACCAAATGAAAACAAACACACAATGGTGAGTTATCTTAATTAGTTATTAACCATGCATTGAAATGAGTTAAATAATAAATCTTTATGGATCTATCCCCCGAAAGAACCGGACATGCCGATTTTGATCATCCGG
>CBVK0100462220.1:0-12238 GCA_900067695.1 Picea abies
CTCTTCCGATCTCACCTGCTAAATACTTTCAAGCTTCAAGAGGGATAAGGCAAGGCTACCCGCTATCCCCCTTCATGTACATTCTAATGGCAGACTCCCTGAGTAGAAAACTGATAGCGGAAAGGAATGTCGGGGAAATCTTGGGCATTCGACCAGTGAAAGGAACATAACTAATCAACCATGCTCTGTTTGCTAATGATTCCCTTCTGCTGGGAGGAGATTCCCTTTGGATAGCAAGGGATTTCAATGAGATAATTCAAAATTTATTCTGCATCTCTGGAACACTGTTCAACAAGAGAAAGAGTGTTGTGTATGGCTGGAACATGAATGAGCAAACCATTTCCAGAATTGCTCATATCTTGGGCTTCAAAGGATTTTCTTCTTGGGACAAAATCAAGTATTTAGGTCTTCCTCTAATGCTGGGAGAAAACAAACCCTCACTATGGATGGAATTCATTAGCAAATTCAAGTCTAAAATTGTAGCCTGGGGAGGACAGTGGCTTAACACCGCTGGCAAATTGATTCTCATCAAAGTAGTTTTGACTTCTCTCCCTTTATAGCAGGCCTCCTTCCTTCTTGCTCCAAAGGCAATCATAGAACAAATCTCAAAGCTAAACAGAGATTTCCTTTGGAGAGGAGGAAAAGGAAATCATAGAAATTTCCACTTAGTCAGTTGGGACATAGCAAAACGCCCGAAGAGTGAAGGAGGACTCCAAATAAGAGACCCTAGCCTATCCAACATCATCTTAGGAGGTAAAATCCTTTGGAAAATGTACTCTAATAGAAACCACCCTGTCAGCCTACTCCTCCGAAAGAAGTACCTCAAAGGAACTTCTTTGAGAAATTTTTAGAGTGACAACACACCCAAATGCACCCCGCTTTGGAACCTCTGCAGAAAAGGCCTTGAATTCTTTAAAAAACAATTGTTCAGAGTCTCCGGGAATGGTAAAAGAACTTTGCTCTGGACTAATATCATAATGGGAAAACCGCCTTTGGAAAACGCAGTAGAACTAACATAAATTCGTGTGTGGCTCTCCCAGCTCAGGCTCAAAATTTTAGCAGACATCTCAGCATGGGATCATGATGGATTCTGGACAGATTGGGTATTCCCTGTACTGCCAGCACACCTTCTACACCAGAAACACCTCCTCCTTGAATGGATGATAGGGTCTGCTCCTATAAGCCTTCACGAGGCCAATTAATGGAGATGGGGGAAGACAAGAATTTACATAGTCGCCTAAGGACATGCCGCTTTACAAGTCCAATGACCTCCTCTCCTCAGGCCTGCGATCTTGAATCAAGTCTGGGACAACTACGGCCTCTCAAAAATCAATTTATTCACCTGGGTGCTTCTCCACAAGCGTGTGCTGACTGGAGAAAACCTCGAAAAACAGGGCATCTATGGACCACACAGATGCATCTTATGTAGAATGACTTTGGAAAATTTATACCACCTCTTCGTGGATTGCCCATTTGCCATATCAGTTTGGACACAAGTGCTGCAAGGACTCCAGGGGATCACAGCCACTCAAATTGCAATCAACACTCTTTTTGAATATTGGCAAGACCGATATCCAAGAGCGTTAAATAAAATTTTATTGTGGAATAGGATCTGGTCTTCCATCCCCAATTTCATCTGTTGGAAGATCTAGCTCGCAAGAAATGATCTTATTTTTAACAATACAACCCACACTCCTCAGACAGTAGTGTCTAAAGCCAAGGCTTACCTGTTGGAAGCTCTGAACAATCACTCGGCAAAGCTTGACACCTCTCTCACTCCAGATGAGAGAAACTGGATGGGCACCCTCTTGACTCAGGGAAAGACGAAGATCCTATCCCGTCCTTCCTCAAACCCCTCTTGGCGCCTAAGAACAATAGACGAAGAATTCCAAGCATGGTGGAGAAAGAAAAACAAGGTAACAATATCCTTCGACGACGCCTCCAAAGGGAATCCCGGGATAGCAGGAGCTGGCGGAATTATCTATTCCCACGACGGCTCCCACGTAGACAGCTTCAGCTGGGGGTTAGGACAAAGCACAAATAACCAGGCCGAAATCCTATGGCTTTTAAAATGTTGCAAGATCACCCAGGAATATGAAAACAAAACTCTTCAAGTCTTCGGCGACTTAGAAACCGTGATAAAAATTGTAAACTCGAACGAGCATTTCGTGACTCTAGGGTTCTTTACAAAGCTTTACCTCCTTTGACTTTTATCACATCCTCCACAGCTTGCACAAAGAAGCAGACAGAAAGGCAAATGAGGGATGCAACTTGAAGCAAGGATTTTTCAGGAAAAATGATGAGGCACCTAGGTACAGTCCCATTCCGTAAAAGTAAGGCTCAATACCCGTAAAAGTAAAAGCAAGAAATGAGTAGTTTGTTTATTGGCAAAAGAGACAAAGATTATCTGTAATTATGGTTGATTAGGCCTCGACCCAACTGCCTCTTTCTACAATAAAATATAAACGTTCCAGTTATAAAAAAAGAAAAAAAAAAAGAGTTTCAATTCGGAGAAACCCTGAAATGTGTACAATCGACTAGGCAGGGTGCCTAACATAAACAAAAAAATCATTAAAAACAAAGAACGCCACTTGACAGGTGAAGACAACAGAATTGATACACAACTGCATAACGAAAAAACAATGAACATGCATGTCGTCCCTGCAAAATAGATGTAAAATATAAACTTGTTCTATAGACTAGGCCGAGGAAGAAGTGTACAACCAACTAGCAGCAAAACCCAACAAGACATAACGTTGAAAATGATAACCAAAGATAGGTCAGTATAACTAGAGGAATTGAGCTGGACATGCTTGTCCATCTTCCATTTGAGTGAATTTCAGAATCCCTTCCTAAAGGTCAAGTGCTTGTCTTAAAAGGGTATCTGCATCTTGGTTGAATTTTCTATAGGAATAGGGTATCTGCATCTTGGTTTAATTCTCTATAGGAATGTATGAAGCTTGAGCAAATGACAATATCCACTCTTTCCTGTGATTTAAACCCATTGCTTAGAGATCATTGATCTTTTTCAGCCAGTCCATAATTATTTTTGAATCCCCAATAAGAAAATCTAGAATGTGTAGCTGCATAGCTAGGCACAACAAGACCTAGACTCCAAAAATTTATACTCTATTATTTGAGTTCAATCCACAATTGAGCCACCATTGGTAGCTAGTGTCAGTATTTTCCTTGATTATACCACCAACTCTGCTAGTGAATAATGTAAATTTGGTAAAGAAACATTGAGTGAAACACATAGTGTTAAATAGCGAAACTCAATTTATTTTTTTGTAAATCAGTGTAGAACACTATATTACTATAGTAAATATGATACAAAATGGTGACCCTGGTCTACCAAAAGGAAACTAAACCAGGTATACACATTAGTGCTTGTCCTTGATCATATGCCTAGAAGTTACCGGTCTGCCAAAAATGGAAACCAGACCAGTCCTCCATTTTAAAGTTTGAGAGACATATCCACAAAAAAAGGAAAAAGCTAACTATCTGATCAACTAAGGCCTAGGCATATTTCCCTGGCTTTGGATGAGACTACCAAAGACTGCAACTACCTACAACACACCCCACTACATCCTAGGCATAACTACCAGTATAGACTAAAGGAATCATAGTCATAAAACTAAAAAGCGTTAGAGCATCTGGGAGTGGTTCGTCACCCCACCCGCTTGGCCTTTGTTGTCCTCCTTTGGGGAGATTGTTCTGGTCCTTTGGATCTGAGCTGGTCCTCCTTGTCCATTTATAGGTGTTATTTATAGATGGTGGACATATCTCAGGAACAGATGGAAATGCGTTGCGAGCCACTCTTTCTTACTTTGTTGGTTTTTCTCTACATCCACTAACAACTTGACAATGGTTTCTAACCTGCTGATTCAACGATGAATTTATTCCAGCATGGTTTTAATCTCCCAGTGGTCATCCTTGCGCACCTCCTCTCGATCAGAATTTATCTTACTTATCAACATTTTGGTCACCCATGCCATCTCCACTGCTCTGTAATAGAGGGTCTCCCTCGGGCGAGTGGCCCCCAAATATTTTATCTAGTCTACCTCCTAGGCAATCTCCCCCCACTCATTTCTGCTCCACTCCTCCTTAATCTCTTCCTCCCACTTATTCACTACTTCCTTTCCTTTCTGCGAGACCTTCATTTGAAACGTGTTCGTTGCATCTCTCGCAGCCTGCTCGATTCTTGTCAAACGCCTCGAGCTTTATGGGATCTCCTTCCCCTGGGGTCTTCTCTTTATCTGGGTATGTTTCATGCATTCCATGCCCCTATACCTACCTAAATCTCTACTATGTCCTTTCTCATGGTACCTCACTCGACGTCTCCCCTTAATCGACCTGAGCTTGATACTATACCTTTCACCACTATCTAAACCCTTCTGGTTGTATCCCAGTCTACAACTATTCTTCTTATAACAGTCTCTCTCCTGAGTACCTATATCTCCTACTGATTATAGTCAGAGGTGGTGAGCTCGTCCCTCCTTATTAGTGGGAAAGGAATATCGGGCCATTATGCTACGAATGCTTCCTCGATCCTTATTTCTATCCCTGTTATCTCTGTATCCGAACGCTATGGGTCCCGTACTTGTCCTGGGGGCGGTGACCCTCCCTTAATTACTACCATCTCCAAACCCCTTATCTCGTCATAAATTTTCAGCCTGCTACTTGACCTCTCTCTCGCACTATATTCTCTAACCTTTCTGCTAGTTTTTACTTCCGTCAGTCTGCCCACTTGCTTCTTGTGTTTTTCCCACATGATAGATGGGGGCCAAGTGTTGTGACCATCATATGCTTCCTAGTTCCCACGCTGGGTCGAAGAGCCCCACGTCATCCCCGATGTGACCATCGTCCCTGAAGTTGCCATCATAATCTCATTCCACCAAGTGGATGTAGTCCAATCTGAGTTGACCCCTTGGGATTCTGGACCGAACCTCATCCATCACATATCCCTCACTGTTCACTCCTTCATTGACTAGCTTGTTAGCCAGTGCATTAGCCGACCTGCAAATCCATCTAAACTCTATTGTGTTCAAGGTTTGCAGGTGCTTCCTAATTCTTTGAAGGGAGTACACTAGACGTCAATGCCTTAACACCTTTTCGACCTTGGCTCCATACTGAAGTTTCTTCGTTGTGTTGATGACCAGTGTCGAATCTCCCTCCACGATGACATTCGCCACAACCTCTCTACATAGAATTTTCAGGCCTAGTTCTAGAATTCCAAACTCCGTCGCATTATTTGTAGAGTCACTTATGCTCCCAGCATACAGGCGTACGATGATCCCTCCACTATCTCTTATTACCCCTCCAGCTCATGCCAATATAGGATTGCCTGTCGATGCCCCGTCAAAATTCAACTTGATGAAGCCTGTCGGAGGAGGAACCCATGTATTGAATCCTATCTGAATCTGTGGATCTCAGGCCATAGGTATGTTAAGGCTCCATTCTTTCAAAAGAAACAATTCCAGAATTCTTAGATCTTGGTATGAGTTCTGGTTTTTGGAATTGTTAAGCTCTTGGTATAACAATATCCTTTGTCCTAGAAGTTGGTTGGCTTTCCTTCCTAAAAGTTCTCATGTTTCATTCTTTCCAAATCACCCATATTACCATCCCCGGTGTTAGCCCCCAGCACAAGTTAACCACCTCATTATCGCTATACCTCTCCTTCTAGTTTTTAATTGTGGCTCTAATATCACCTCTTACCCTATTTGATTGACGGTAAATTATAACCACCCAATCCCAGATCCCGACTGTATAGTTGCACTCATCTAGAGGTGATCAATCGTTTCTTCCTGGATCTCACGCAGATGAAATATTGAGGGTCCATTGAATCCTCTTTTAGTTAGGTTCTCCTAGGTCATTATATTCTTGTGTAAGATTAGCCATTTAAACACTTTAATCTTGGGCCATTGAGGGAAATTCCAGAGCCTCTCCCAGTGGGGTTTTGGATTTTCTTGGTCTTGTCCTGCTATATAGTGCCAGGCTTCTTTTAGATTGAATTCTCCTCCATTTTTCCTGCCCCATCTTAATTGATCCTCCTCTTCCGAGACCCAAATTTTCCTCTTTCCCAAATCCTCCACAATCTCTTTTACCATCGGGCCTCCTTGAGCTCTATTTTGTGGTTGTATGTTGTCCCAAATTCTCCATCTGGCGTTCTCCTCCCTCTGTTTCCAACACTGATAGACTTTCATTTTCCCTTGCCCAATCATCTCTTGCTTGATAACCTCTCTATCCTAGTTTTCCATTCTGGATTCCTGTTGCCAAGCATCCTCCCAGAATCTCGTTGTTCTCCCATTCCTAATTTCCCAAAAACTATGACCCTGTATTCATTTTTTATTTCTCCAGAAAAGATTCCAGATGGTTGAACCTTCCCCTATACCCATGAACCTGATCATCTACTGGGGGTTGACACTTGGGGCGTATTTTGTTTTCCACATCTTAACCCATGGCATCGAGCTGTCTTTTACCCATCTCTACCACAATTTTGTCCCATAGGCATCATTGGTTACTTGAGGGTCTTGTGGCCCGAGGCCCCCTTTGTTCTTTGTTATGCACAATTTGTCCCACGCCACCAAAGCCCATTTATTTTTATCTTCATCTCCTCTCCAAAGGAATTCTCTCTGGATTGCTCTGATTTTTTGTAAGATGCCTTTTTGGGCTGGAAACACCGACATAAGATAGGCAGGGATTGCTTGTAGGATTGATTTTGTTAGGATTAACTGACATGCTAGGTTAAGAGTTCTATAAGTCCAATTTTTAACCCTCTTGTAGCTTGTTGATGACACCTTCCCAGGTTGTATTCCTACAAGCCTTGTCCATCAGGGGCACCCCCAAATACTTCATTGGGAGTGTTTTCCTCTCAAACCCCAAAATGTTGGCCATGTTCCTTTGGACCGCAAGATTTGTGTTGAAAAAGTAAACCATATATGTAGAGTGGTTTACTTTAGCCCCAAAGGCTTCTCCAAACTCTCTTGCAAGAAAACGCACGTCCACATCAAGAAACTGTCCAAACAACACTTGCAAGAAAACACACGTAAATCATAGAAACTGTCCAAACAACACTTGCAAGAAAACACACGTAAATCATAGAAATTGTCCAAACAACACTTGCAAGAAAACGCATGTCCACATAAAGAAATTTCCCAAATTGGTTCCCAACTATCTTTAAAGATTTCTCATTCAATAATTCCATAGGAAGCCCTAGAAGTTTCACCCAAATGGGGACCCCTTTAATCTTTTCGGACATAGATTAAAACAAACATGCCAGGATTTCAAAGCTAAAAATGATGAATCTCGATGCCACTTCCCTTCCATAATATTATGAGCATCCTCCTCACTTATAAACAAAATCCCTAGCCACCCTCTAGTTAATATATGGATGATAGGAACATATCCTACAACTAGAAACCATAAACCACATATCCACTCGTTTAGTATATGCTTAGAGATTTACTGACAAAAAAAAACAACCATTGAGAGCCTTCTCAGAGTATTTCATCACTTGGTCCAGTTTCAAATCCTCTCCTAATACCATACATACCCTCTCAATCCTCAAACATACCATTTTCTTTGACTTCTTCAACCTTTGTAACTCTCCCACCCCATGAGTAGTGGCACCACTACCTATAGAACCACCCAACAACTCACAATCCAACCATTATCTAATAAAATATGCCCCCTAAATGCCTTGAATTACCTAATGCAGTAGGACTAGGGTTTCCAAATGATCGCAAAGTAGTAGATCCAAATATTATATTTCCTGGACCTAAACATTCATTATATGATGGAGTAGCCTTAATTATTTGATCAACATCATTAACAAGTGATGGAACATATCGATCCTTAATGCTTGAACCAAATGATACTTCATCCAAAAGGCACTAGGTGTACATCTTGTACCTGCACTTTTAGAATGGTTATCAAACCCTAAGTTCTCCTTCATCCTTACCCACTTTCCTAGTCAAGACTAAAGACAAAACTATGGGATTTTGGACCCTGATATCCAAACAACTCAAAACCCCTAGATTATCACCATGCCTATGAGGGGTTAAATACCTAGAGATCCACCCCCCTCCTCATCCTCATAGGAATATTCTAAGTAATTGACCAGCTCCTCCTAATAATCTATCATCGTTATTCAAACCACCTTCAACTCTACTTTGTTCTCTTGTCTCTTCAACATAGTTGAGTAAGTCCTGATTGATTATATGGCATGCAACATAGTTACCAACTTAACGAGAAATCTGTAGAGTTCTCATTTTTTTTTAAATCTGTAGAGTTCTCATTTTTTTTTTGGGGGGGGGGCAAGTTTTTTACCCCGTTTTTAAAAATGGTGCTTTCGATAGCACCCCCCTCCCTTTTTAGGTGGTTTTTTTATATTTTAAATTTTATGATACATAAGGTTTCCACTTTTTTGTTTTTAAATGCTTGTTTTTTCATTTATTTTCAAATTGTTCAAATTTTTGTTTTTTATTTTTTTCTCAACGGTGTTTTTTCATCTATTTTCAAACTTTTCAATTTTTATTTTTATTTTATTTTTATTCAATGGTGTTTTTAATCATATTTCCATGCTCCATCTAATGCTTTTTTTATTGTAAATAAAAGTGTGGAACCTTGTATTAATGACTTCTATATGCTATACAATGGCAAGTGTAAGTTACTTGTTCCGCCACAAGTGGGAAACCATAATAGGTGGCTCCTTGATGTTCAAAGCTTGACACATCCTTCTAAGTTCTAGCCTTGCTGGAACTAAAATGTTTACACAAAAAATTACAGTATGTTTGCAAAAACAAAAAGATGCAAGCCATGTTCTACAACCTTCCGCTAAGGCTAGCTATAGACAGAGTTTCCATGACTAAAACTATATAGACATAACAAGAAAAAACTGCTAGTTCATCTATCTTTTTGTCGTGGTACGCTAGACCAACGACCCTGCAACTGAAATAGACAAAAAACTGAAACCTGGAGACATCAATCCATAGTTGGGTCTGGTTTTGCATGTATTGTGTAGACTGGGGTGAACCGTTGACCACAAGTAGGGCATCTGGCGTGCGCAGGAGCATCTGTTAGTGCATTGAACAAGATATCCATCAGTTGGTTGAGGACGCTCTGTGAGTGCACCTGGTCATCCCGTTTATGCCTGATCTTGAAGAGGAGTTGAAGGTGCTCCTCCACGAGACGGTTGGTGAAATGTTGAGGATGTTCCTCCTCCTCCTCCTTGCCAGCTTCGTTGTCAGCCCTTGTGGTGATATCTTTGGTTGTTCCTGCATTGTTTTCCAGCTGCCATCTTGGAGGAATCTCCTCCTCCACCTTGCATATTACGTCGCCATAGTAGGGGTCGTTTGGCTTGACGATGGGGGGGGGCAAGAGGTTGGTGAGAAGAGTGGGGTGCGCACCCAAGGGTGGCGCCTCCTCTTTTACCTTGCTCGGGTTGTGAAGCAGTGGAGGAGAGGACGGGGGCTAGTGAGCAGTGGAGGAGGTCGCCTCCAATTTTACCGAAATGGCTCCATATAACTGGAGAGGAGCCGACTACCTCCTCTGGGAAGTGCATCAAGGGCTGGAAAAATGAGCGATGAGTGCTCTTTGGGAGGGGGTAAGCCTGTTACCACGAGAGAGGGTGTTGTTGTTGTGAGCACCCCTCTTGGACTTTCCTCTCTCCCGAGGCATACTGGGGGGAATATGGAGGTGCAAGAAGGAAGAAATGGAGGCTGATGGGAGATGCAGGGAGTGATGGAGGGAGACAAAGAAGCTGAGAGGGAAAATGGAGTGGAGGGAGTCGAGGAGGATGTCGCTGGTGCACGAAAAAACATTGTAGAGAGCAATGGTTCTGGAATTTTTGTGGAGGTCGAGGAGTGGAACAGGAAGAGTGCACCAGGGAGGGAAAGGAATGGAATGAGACCCCCGATCAAAGGCCTGGTTGCACCTCTTAAGTCTATTGAAGCTTGAAATGACTGTTGCATTCTCCATTGAACACTGAAATGACTTTCACATCCTCTTGGTATGCCTTGCATGGCTGGTTTGCTCGCCCAATTCCCCAGCCATACGCACTACCATAACTCCTCTCATGGTGTGATCCATGGAGGAATTAATGTGCAGGGGCTGGCGGCTAAGGTTAATAACTCCCCCGGCTACCCGGTTCTAGGTGTTCTCAATCTCTTACTAGGTGGCACCCCATCGGGGTCATGGTCCATCCAATGTTAAAAATGTTGTACACCATTTATTTTATTTAAATTAAGATTTTTCATATAATTATGTGTCCTTAATTAAGTTATGGTTCCATACTTTTTAAATATAGTGGAAAATATAATTTTTAACACATTGTTTTACCTTTACTTCAATACATAGAAAATAATTGTTGTTAAATAACACTATTTTTAAATATTTACCAAAAAGATATAATTCATTTTTTTGGATCAATTAAAAACTAAAGAAAATAAGAAAACACAAAGAATTGAAATAAAAAACATTTTAAAAACAAATTTATATTAAAAAAAACCATTGAAGAAAAACCTAAAAAATTAAAGAGGAAAAAAAACCAGAAAATAAAAAATATACATATATAAAGTAAGAGAAAATGAGATTTTTTTTTTTTTAAAGGTAAAAGAAAATTATAGCCCAAAAAAACATTAAAAAGGTGGAAAAAACTCAAATTAAAAAACTTAAAATTAAAATTTTAATACAAAATTTGAAAAACAATTAACAAACATAAGTTAAAATGCATTGAAATTACAACAAAAAAGTTAAAATTCATATAAAAAATCTAAAAAAATAAAATTTAAACGAAAACAAATTCATTAATATATAAAAAAAAAATCAAATTAATATGATGATGATGATGATTAACGTCCACTAAGACTGAATTGGTCTATCGGACCTTAAGAGGGTAAGTGATTACTTGCGATTCTTTAGAATTTTGTTTATGTGCTCGAAAAGCATTAAGAGAAGCTTTCCAAGATCACCATACTTTTGTTGAGTTAAGAGGTTAGGAAGGTTGGTAATGTGACAAATATTTTGAAAATGAGATCTAATATGGGTATATGCTGGAAAATCTAAGAGAAAGTGCTTTTCATCTTCAACCTTCTTAGTGTCACAAAGGTGACACACTCTTTCATCCCATGGTGTTTTAGGAATTGACCAACGCCCGATTTCACTATGGAGGTCGTGAGAATTTGCTCTTATCTTAGCAATGCTTTTTTTTTTCTTTACACTTGGCAAAACAAATAGATAATTTTGATTTTCTAGATTATGGTTGATTACATCTTTATAATACCTTAATTTTCTTTTTTCCTGTAACTCTTTATCACACCACATTTTTTCCTTAAATTTTGATTTGACGTTTTTTTTAATAGTATCTTTATTCTGCAAAATGGTGTCTTCCATGATTCCCCAATAGTTTAGCCAAAACTGGGCATCTTTATGCCATTCTCGCTTAAGTCGATGGTGGTTATGAGTCAATTTTGAAGCAATTTTAGGAAGCCTCTTGTCTTCCATGTTGTTTAACTTGTTCTTGTACATTATGTATCTAGTCATAGCCATGCTCTCAATGGAGGAGAGACTTGTTTTTAAGAGAGGATGGGATAAGGCATATTTCCTTTAATTTTGAGATTATAGGTTATAAAATTCTTTTGTATTTGCTCTATCTTTTTCCAGGATTCACGAGAGATACTATAGCCCCAGACTTCACATCCATAAAGAATAACAGGTGTAACAAGAGTCTCAAAGAGGAGTTTCTTCTTATCCCATCTCCAAAGATCAATTGATTTACAATTGTTTTGAAGCCCATAATAAACTTTCCATCCCCCAATAATCTTTTTCTCGATGCTATAATTCCAATTGAGTTTGTGGTGAATATCAATTCCAAGATATTTGTATGAAGTCACTTCCTCCAAGTTGTTGTTGTCATATATGAAGTTATCATAAGGGATCTTATTGGATTTAATAATCATGACCTTAGTCTTATCAGTATTAACAATCATACCCATATTGGAGAAAAAATCCTTGAGGATTCTTAGTTGGTTTTGAAGATCATGGAGACTCCTTGCCATAAGAACGATATCATCGACATAAAGAAAGAGATTGATGACTATACCAGTGAGAGTAGGGCCGACACAACCTGTTTTTTCCAAGCAATCTTCCAACTTGTCAATGTATATGCCAAAAAGGGTAGGGGACAAGGGACAACCTTGTTTGACTCCGATATTGCAGTTAATCTCTTTTGACCAGC
>CBVK0100462221.1:0-12238 GCA_900067695.1 Picea abies
AAGCCCTAACTCAAGCTTTTGACCTTTCCTACAAACCGTGCGATAACAGGGCTGACTGAGCTTCCTGCTCTCAAACACAATGGGGTGTACTCCCTGCATCAAAACTACCTCGATGCCCTCGCCGGATGCATCACACTCTAATACAAACGGCAAGTGAAGTCTGGTAATGCTAACACTGGGCATGTGACCATGACTTCATGTGATCGAAGGCTTTCTGCGACTCATCGGTCCAGATGAAGGCCCCCTGTCTGGTGAGATCTATAAGTGGTGCTCCCAGCTGAGAAAAACCCTTGACAAACCGCCTGTAATAGTTGCATAGTCCAAAGAAGCTCCTCAACTTTGTCACATTCCTGGGCGTTGGCTAATCCAGAATGGCCCTGATCTTCTCTTGGTGCACTTGTACCCCCTGTGCATTGATAATGTGGCCCAAGTAAAGTAGTTATGTCATGCCGAATTCAAACTTGGACTCTTTGGCGTATAGTGAATGTGCCTCCATGATGCTGAGTACCTCATCCAAGTGCTTCAGATGTTCCTGCCATGTGTTGCTGTAAACCAAGATGTCGTTGAAGAATACCAAGACTGATTTCCTCAACTGATCCTGTAGTGAACCAACCTGGTTCACTATGTAAATATCCAATATAAATAGGACAATACACAATAATCCATTTAAGGATAGTAAATATATTTAAAAATAATTGTATAAGAATAAATAAGATGAGGATTACACTACCCTCGTGACGGTTGCTATATAGCATTGACTAGTCACGAGGTGAGGAGGTATGTGTCTCTTGATTTAATTAAATGATATTATTTATTATTATAATTATTGTATTTATTATTATCATTTTTATGATTGTAACATTGCCACCCTCTTAAGATTTTGCTTTGTCCTCAAAGCAAGGGTAGTGTTGGGTATTGTCGGAGGAATTGTTCGGTCTCCCATGATGAATCTTCTTCTGGAAGGTTTTTCCGTTTGATAAGGTACTCCCTTATGGTTCTAGAAAGTAACACCTTTTCCTTTGTGGCAAGAATACCTTCTAGTTCAAAAATAATTTTTCCTTCGTTATCGAATTCAGGGATTTCTGTTTGTACTGGTTGAGCTTGCCCAAGCATTTTTTTGAGACATGAAACGTGGAAGACATTGTGGATGCGACAATTTTCTAGCAACTCCAATCTATAAGCTACTTGGCTAATTTTTTTGTCAATTTGAAAGGGTCCATAGAATTTTGGGGCCAATTTGTTCTTCCCTTGTTGCTTAAGGGATACTTGTTTGTAAGGTTGGAGTCGTACAAACACTCAATCACCTTCTTTGAATTCTCCACTATGTAAATATCCAATATAAATAGGACAATACACAATAATCCATTTAAAGATAGTAAATATATTTAATAATAATTGTATAAGAATGAATAAGATGATGATTACACTACCCTCGTGATGGTTGCTATATAGCATTGACTGGTCACGAGGTGAGGAGGTACGTCCCTCTTGATAAAGACATACGTGCCTCTTGATGAAGATGTACGTGCCTCTTGATTTAATTAAATGATATTAATTATTATTATAATTATTGTATTTATTATTATCATTTTTATGTTTGTAACAGATCCCTGAATATGTGGTTCATGCAAGACTGAAATGTAGCCGGTGCATTGGTTAGCTCAAATGGAATAACTAGGAACTCAAAATGATCGAAGTGGCATCGAAATGTCGTCTTCTCTATGTCCTGCTCTCAGAGGCTGATCTAATGTTATCTAGAGCGTAGATCAATCTTAGAGAAGAAAATTGCTCCATGCAATTCATCCATCAACTCATCAATGCGAGGGATAGGATACCGGTTCTTGATGGTTTTCTTGTTCAAGGCCTGGTAGTCAATGCACATCCTCATGGTACCATCCTTCTTCAGATCTAAGACAACTAAAGAAATGAAAGGACTGTTGCTAGGTCTGATGTGTCCCATCACTAGAAATTCCTTAATTGCTTTCTCTATCTCATTCTTGAACCTTTGAGGATGATGAGAGGGTGCTGTGATCATGGGTTTAGCCTCCTCCTCCAACTCAATGGTGTGCTCAAACCCCCTGTCAGGTGGTCTCCCAGGTGGAATCGACCCAAAAGCTTGTTGATGCCGTCCCAACAAGGTCCCGATCTTTGTCCGATACTGCTTCCGTACATTTGAATCCCTCTGTGTAGTGATCAAGCACTTTGCGACATATGCTACCTCCCCATGCCTGAAGATCCTCTCCATCCTCTTGGTCCAAACTGTGCGGGGTGCCCCTATCGACATGTCCCTCAGTACAATCCTCTTCCCTTCATTGTCTCTAAACCCCATCTCCAAGGTTTGGTAGTTGGTGGTGATCTTGTCCAAGGTGATCAACCACTGGACTCCCAACACCACATCTATGTTAGATAGGTCTAATGAATATTTTCAGGTTCTATCAAGCTTGCCAACTGGGTCTGTCTTTGATCACAGTATGGCTCTAAGTTTCAATTGTTATGTAAAGTGTTTGTTGCTGTTTTAGGACAGCCAACAGTCCAAGAACTTCTTGCTGATTTGTTATGGTTGTATTTGCAATTTTAGGTGCTCTAGCATGTAGTTTTAGTAACCAGAAGTTAGCATATGCATACTAAAAAATATACAACACACCTAAAGATCTTTACAGCTGAAAGTAAGTAGATCTAGAAGACTAACACATGCATTTTTGTACACAGGTATTTTTGGTCAACATGACCCTGGATAAACACCCCCAGGGAAAACCAGTTTGGAATATATGTCTATATATGAGGAAAGCAGAAGGTGGAATACAACAAGTACAAAATATAGAGGAACCTGATACAATAACAGCCTGATCTAGGTTGAAACACAAGTCCAAAACCTCTAGGTGCACCCTAGGAAGGTGCGCCCCACATACAAGCTCTTTAATCCACTGAAACTGCTCCAGAAGCAAACTATGAGCTCAGATCTGGAAACCCCTCCACAGGAATGAAGCTCTGTTGGATGGCCTCCCTCTGCAACTGATCTCACTGCAATCTAATGGCTAGAAGTCCTCCCCACAACTGATGCGCCCTCATAAGCAAGTGCGCCCTCCACATAAGTGAAACGTCCCCACTAAATAAATAAGGCTATAAGTTCACTTTATGTCTCTAATTCACCCGCATTGTGAATTAATAGTCATTTTAAGCATAAATGACTAAATTTCACTTTTGACATAAAACTCCTAAGTCAAAGTGAAATTAGACAAAAGTACAAGGCACAAAGTGTATAGTTCATCCCACGTGTCTAGGAGAGTAGAAACACATGGGGAACACCTCCCAAGGTACAAAACTCAACACTCCCTCTTACCGAGGAAGGTGTTCCTCACCAAGCCCATCTTGTCTATGAAGTAGACACGTTTTCCCCTTGGCATGGCCTTGGTGAGAATATCTGCAACCTGGTCATCTGTCGATACATAATGCAACTGAACTGCCCCTCTCTGAACCCAGTCACAAATGAAGTGGTACCTGATTTCAATATGCTTCGACCGATCATGAAACATTGGATTCTCAGAGAGTTTTATGCAACTCTGATTATCACAGTGAATGACGGTCGGTGGCATCTCTTGACCAAACAAACCAACCAGCATCTTACGAAGCCAAATGGCCTCGCAACTGGCCTGACTGGTCGCCATATACTCTACCTCGGCCGAACTCAAAGCAACTGACTTATGCTTCTGGCTGAACTAGGAAACAAGTCCCGACGCCAAACCAAAGCAGCACCCTGAGGGGCTTTTCCTGTCAGTAGCATATCCTACCCAGTCTGAGTCTGTGTAGCCAACCAAACTGACTCCATCTCCTCTGACATAGTCTAGGCCATAATCAACTGTCCCAACAATGTACCTCAAGACGTGTTTTGCCCCAACCATGTGAACACTGCTCGGCTCAACCATGTACTGACTGAGAGTGTTCACGGCAAAACAAATATCTGGTTTGGTGTTAACCAAATACATGAGTGAACCGATCAACTGCCTGAAAACTATGGCATCCACCAACTGGCTATCTGAAGCATTAAGCTTCTTCCAGTTGGTGATCATAGGTGTAGACATAGGTCTGCAGTCCTCCATCTGAAACCTGCTCAAAATATCTGCTGCATACTTCCCTTGCTCGAGAACTATGTGACCCTCCTCCTGCCATACCTCCATACCTAGAAAGTAGTGCATCAATCCAATATCATTCATCTCAAACTTTGATGCAAGTCCCAGCTTGCACTCAACTATGAGATCCTCGGCTCCAGTAATGAACAAGTCATCAACATATAATATGAGAATGAGCATGTCCTCACCTCTAATGATGTAGTAGAGGTTAGGATCAACATCGCTCTTCTTGAAGCCCATCTGAAGCAAATAAGTATCAATGCGTGAATACCAAGCTCGGGGAGCTTGCTTCAGTCCATAAAGTGCCTTTCTCAAAAGACACACGTGAGTCTCCCTATCACTCACCTCAAACTCCTATGGCTGCTCTATGTACACCTCCTCCTCAATAAAGCCATTCAGGAATGCGGTCTTCACATCCATCTGGTGAATGCTCCAACCCATCTCTGCTGCTATGGCAATGATAGTCCTGATGGAAGTGTATCTCGCAACTGGTGCGAAAGTTTCATCATAATCGACTCCCTCAATCTAAGAGAAGCCTTATGCCACAAAACGGGCCTTGTGTTTCTCAATGCTGCCATCTGCAACAATCTTGGTCTTGTACAACCACCTGGAAGTCACAACTGACTTCCCCACTGGCCTCGAAACCACATCCCAGACATCATTGCACACAATGGAGTCATACTCTTCTACCTTGGCCTCTCTCCAGACCTGATGGTCCACTGCCAGTGCAAAATTCTGTGGCTCAGTATCCTTGATACTTGTCACTAGTGCCAAATATTCTCCCAATTTGACTGGTGGCCCGCTCTCTTTGATCTGGCTCTTGGGCTCCCCTACATTCTTTGGCCTCCTTCAGGGTCTCTCGAAACCATCTAGGTCTCCTCTTCCCTGAAGTGGTCAACGGAGAAGTAAGGTCTCTTTGCCCAAGAGTGACTGCCTCAGGACTTGTCTCAACACTCTGAGATCCTGATGTCTGTGCCCCATCTGACTGAACATGCTTTGACTGTGACCCTGAAGCTGTGCATGGTGACCCTTTCACCTTTGATACTGGTGTGCTTGAAGTCTGAGGTTGTGCTCCCTCTGAGACTGCAATTGGTGACTCTGCATCATCCTCAACTCCAACTCTTGACTCGAGATCTCTGAAAAGCCCTATCCTCCTCAAATCTAACATCTCTGCTCACCACCACTCTCCTAAGTGGCAGAATGTAGATGCGATAGGCTTTGGACACGTTTGAGTATCCAACTAGAATCCCCTGCTGGGCTATGGGGTCTAGCTTTGTCCTCCTCTCTGAGGGGACATGAGAAAAGGTCAAGCACCCAAATATCCTGATGTGCTCGACATCGAGCCTCCTACCAGTGAAGGCGTCCTCAAGAGTCATCTTCTCCAATATCCTGTGGGGGCTCCTGTTCTGCAGGTAAACTGTAGTAGCACATGCCTCTGCCCATAAGTACAAAGGCAAACTTTGATCATGCAGCATGGATCTCGCTGCACCGGTGTTGTAGGAAAATCTCCCTGCGGACAGGTAGATCGCCTCAAAGAGCTAGACCCTACTCTAAGACAGAAAGTGCTTAACGTGGACACTGACTTCCTTTCAAATCCATACAAACTAGCACATGAGAAGGAAGGAGAACAACAGTACCTTTTTATCGATGTTTGTCCCTGCACGCTCCAAATCGAGCTCTGAACTCTCACTCCTCGCTGAGTCCTGTAGACAAACAAAGTACGACCGCTTCCTACTCTATTGATGTTAGCTTGAAAACAGATCTATCTATCAATGATAGGTTTATGTGAGGTCAGAGACAAACTAGAAAGAAACAGGCCAAGCATGTCATATTGATGAGAATAACGACAGCAGTATTTACAATCGTAGATGCGAATGCGACAGCTTCATCAAGTCCCTTTTGTCTAACCCTTGCTCGAAAGATCCACAACCTGGATGATAGCAGCTTCACTGATCACTTCTCCTTTGACTGACTATGTGTTCCCTATGAGAACATAGGTTTGATGCTAGCAATTCTTCCCCCTTTTCACCATCATAGAGCTTGCTTATATAGGTTAAGAGGAGCTTAACCTCTTGAGTTATCTTTAGAACAAGTTGAGGAACTTCCTCCTTAGATCAGGGATCTTTTGATGAAACCAAGAATTCGAATGCAACTGCCTTCTAAACTTGAAGGATCCTCCCCTTATTCTCCTCAACGAGCCAACTACTGCCTCAGATTAGGCAGCGCTCCCTCAAAAGGGGCATCAGAGCACTGTAGCGCTCCCTAGGAAGCTTGAGGGAAGCGCCAGCGCTCCAAAGGTGGATAGCGCTCCTTCAGAGGGGCAAACAAGCGTTATAACGCTCCCTGAGGCCTTATAGGGGAGCGCCAACGCTGCTAAGGCTGATGTAGGGGAGCGCTCACCCTCAGAACCTTTGTTTAAGAGCTCTTCTCAGGTGATAAGAGTTCCTTGACTTCAGTTAACCAGTTCCCCTTCTCCAAATCAAGTGTATGAGATGTTTTAAGTGCCTCCTTAGTGTTGTCGTTATGGCAGTATGCTTGAACAACGTTTGCGACACTTGTGAACAACTTGCGACACTTGCGAAAGTGTAAGGAAGATGTGACACTTACAACAATTGAGAGGAACATGCAACACTTATCCAGTTGAGTAATTTTGACGTGTAACAGATTGCCCCCCAAAGAATGAAGTTAGAAGATGCGAACTGATAACTGAAATGCTTTGTAGATGTTCAAGCAAGGGTATAGACTCGGAGAACCTGACGGAAGCTGCACACAAACATCCAACAAATATCATGACATATTTCAAAACCCAAGGCAGGCATACCTATGCTTGGGTGATCAAGACTTGCAAGATATGGCCACCATAAAATACACTACGGATCCATAATTGTATTGATAAGAAGGTATAGCCACCGAAGATAATGTGGATCTATAGTCAGATGACCCGGACTGATCATAGCCACGAAGAATACACAGTGGATCTACGAGATGACAAGACATAGCCACGACCAATACAAAGTGGATCTATGTAACAGTATATGTGTCATTTGTCCAATAGAACTCCTTCGCAACCTGGGCAGGGCGCATATCAAAGTGATTGCTCAACCCAAGGTCTTCTTACCAATTCCAATATGGTACGAATCTAACCATGTGAATAGATGTTTTGATGTCAAACATGGCAGAAACCACTCGATTACCGGTCAATGGTGTGAACCGTTAACAAGTGCGAGGGAGATCACCATTAATGTCAATGATTCCCAA
Source organism: Picea abies (assembly GCA_900067695.1). Lineage (NCBI taxonomy): Eukaryota > Viridiplantae > Streptophyta > Pinopsida > Pinales > Pinaceae > Picea > Picea abies. Next base: position 7,386 of record CBVK0100462221.1, read on the forward strand.
GGTACCTTAGTACATTCCAGTGAATGTGAATGGATGAGCTGAAGTCGAACATCTGTGGAATCATTCGATCAGAGGTCAATGATGTAAACCCACTGTTGGATGTGAGGAGGCCTGCCATTGAGGCATGCAGGTCCCAAAGTATTAACTGGTTTCTAAGTCCGATCCTCGGATAATGTGTTGAAGTCGACAGGAATAGACTCGTCGAGGGAGGGCCTTGATGTATCCCCCATCAACGACACGAAACGAATATAGAGATGTGATTGGTAGATCAAAAGAACATGGACTGACACGGGTTTTGAGGCAAGATATTTGGGATGGCTTGACTCTAGAGGCGGATACTTCCCTTGAACACTGAGGCACAATAGCAAAACATGACATGGACCAAAACTTGATGATGCAGTGGATGCTATGACTTGCGTCGGGTGATCCAAAGGAGTGAAAGAAACTCAAAGGATTGGCTCAGTGCAGAGGTTCAACGGATTGTAATGCGTGCATATGACAAAGTGCCGTGTTCAAGGGCGACTCTAAGAATTGCTTAATAATGTTCTCAAGAGACTGCTTGGCTTGCTTCTTTCAATTTTTCCCCCACCCAGATAGATGAGTACCTCTTTTTTATTTAATGAGCTCAAGGAGGGTAACACATGTTTGATATAACTCACCTTCGGTAAGTTCCTCTTCCTTTGTTTAACGAACCGGAAGAAGTAAGGGATCGGTCCCATATGGGCCTGTCGATGTGTGTTTTAACGAGTCCAAAGACAGAAAACTCGAAGGTTTTTCGGGATTATAGAGTTTGGAAAAACACTCAAAAGAGAATTCTCTCAGTTCCTTTTTCGTACAGTAGTCTAACGAGACCGAAAAAGAGATAAACTATCGCTCAAAAGACGCCCTTTCTAAACTTTTAACAAGTGTGAAAGGAAGCAAGGTCACTCGACAATCTTTTCATATTTAGAGTCTGAAAAGAGTTTAAAGATGACTCCAGGGGGGTTCCTTTTTCGTGTGTTCGTGTATCCATACCGGTCCGAAAAAGAGATAAAAGTTTATCCGGTTGCATTCTCATGTATTTACGAGCACGAGAAAGAACAAAGACTAAGCTCGGTATGCCCCCAGCTTGAAAGCTGGTGGCTTGACTTCAGAATGATCATCAAAGGCTGGAGACATGCCCCCCAAGCTTCAATTCATTCACCGACTTTGAGGTTGTCACCAATTTCTGTGCTAGATGGAGAAAAATGATACAGGTGGATGAAATGAAGGTTAAAAAACGAGACCTAACGGAAGACTCGACTCGACATCTACGAGATTTGGCGAAAGACTCGACTTGAAAGGAGAGGTAATTGTTTCATTTTTTAACGAGCTTGACACAGGAAAAGAACTATGCTCAGGGTTTCGGGTGTGATCCCCAGATTGCTGTTTCATTTTTTAACGAGCTTGCTACAGAGAAGAAAACTATGCTCAAAGCCTCTATTTCATTTTTTAACGAGCTTGCCACAAAGAAGAGAAACTATGCTCGTGACTTCTTCTTGATCATGGCTTCCAAGAGGATAATGTTCTGGAAGGGTACCATGTCAAGGGACAAAACTCGGTCATGGCTCCTAAGAGATCTTCATCGGATGGAGGACGATCACTCGAGAGGGAACACATGTCGAGGGTCACAACAGGGGCAAGGAGATCAGGCTCCAATAGCCCTACCGAAGAAATCACCATGTCCACTACCGGATCCAAATCGTCGGAAGTTGAAAGCATGGGAGATGATGAAAAATCAACATCAGGAGGGGAGATAGACGGTATATCTGCCCGCATTTCTTCACGGGGGGGGGGAAGAAAAGAGGATCGGTGATGGTTATTATCCCAAGGTAACTTGTCAATGCGAAACATTTCCGGAATAGATTCATCCGAAGGAAAAATCGGGGAAATGTGATCGATCGCAGACGACAAGAAACGCAACCATGAGGGCACTGAGTAGGCATCAGGTGCTAGCAAATGTGAATTGTCCGGAGAGGGAGAGGCAGATTGAATAGCTACGTATGCGGCCTCGGCTGGGCTAAGTGGCATAGTGTCACCGAGCACATCGAATTCCAGAGGACTAGGTACAACCCAAGGGTCAGATGATTCCAAGGATTGATAAGGCATAGTCGATATCATATTGACGGCGGCAATATGATGCGCGGTAGGTGGAAGTGCTGTAGGGAAAGTACCCATGAGGCTAGAATCTTTCAGTAAGCCAACACCAACGCTTTCATACGTAACTGGGTGGTCTCCCAAAAAGGGAATGTTGTTGGTAGCAGGGATGCGAGTGTCGGGTGTACAGAAATCAAGCTGATCGATGGTGACAATTTTGCCTTGAAGGGGGAATTGTACACGTCGAAACACCGACGAGGTGACTGCAGTCATAGCGTAGAACCAACTTCTTCCGAGTAGTAGGTTGTAATCGAGGGGAGCATTGACCACCTCGACATCAACGGTAACAGTTTTGCCACCCAACTGAACGGCTAAGGATTGTAATAATCCGTGAGGATGAAAATCTCGTCCATCGAAAGCGCGTAACATCGTAGCGGATTTGTTAAGGGCAGGCGATTTTAGGCCCTTCCAACAAGCTAAGGACATGACACAAGTAGAGGCTCCCTCATCTAGGATAGTTCGATGGATTTGTTGATTGTGAACAACAACATCGATTTGGAAAGCTAGCTGGTGGGAGAGTCGTGGTTGATGATCATCCAGATTAAATGTGAGATTATTTGATGACTCGGGATCAAAAGCGCCGATAGCAGCTAAGAGCGTTCTACGTCGACTGGGACAGTGTTGTAGAACTTCCAAGGCGGACATAGCGCACGGTGCTTGGGCCAAATCTTCTACAATGTTGTAGTTTTGGGCAGCCCGTGAATTAGGATTAAAGGTAGACTTCCGGAAGGTGCTCTTAGGAGGGCGTAAGATAGAGTCAAATGAAGGTTTCTCAATCTTAAGTGGCCTAGATGGAGTACTAACAGACGGAGGATTAATGGAAGAGGGTAACGGCTCCGGTGCGGAACCATTAGTAGTCTTCGGTTTATCAGGTTTAACTGGCATGTCATACGTTGCAGAGCGAGTGGTCAGGTTAACCTCGTTGAACATGTAAATGTGGGCACTTGTCGAGGCCTCATCATGGGGTGGGTTGGAACTGCCCCCAGCAGTGGGGGTTTGAGCAACCAAAGATTGTTGCTGTGGAAAAGGCTGAGTAAGCACAACGGGTTGTGAATTTCCCTTAAAAAGCTTGGCCACTTCATCACGATGTGGATAGTCTCGGGTGTAGTGATCGTCACCACAAATGAGACATGGGAATTTCAGTTTTCGTTGTGGTTGTTTTCCGGCAGCAGGGGTTTGTGGTTGGTTTTTTGGTTGTTCGTTATTGTTTTTCTTTGGTTTGTTTCTCGCTTTCTTCTTGCCCCCAGGTTGTTGTGAAGGGGTCGATTGGACTGCATTCACATCAGAGACCTGAGTTTGAGGGGGGGTACAAGAGGGTGCAGTCGGGCCAAGAGGGGGGCTGTCGAAGCGAGCCGCTGAATTGTTCCAGCCGACTGGGTAGTAGATTGAGTTTTGACGGAGCCAATAACTCCATCCGCATGGGAAGCAGACGATGATTTGGATGGATCGTTAGTGGCACAGGTAGCATTCGGTATCAACTCATACAAAGTACCGGATTGTGAATAGACTAAGTCTAAGTACTGAGCTCGGGCAATGGCTTCTTCCTCGGTGACTACGCCACCCATGGCAACATTACGAGCAATCTGGGGTAGTAATGATTTAGTGAACCATTCTGCCAACAATTGGTCAGGAATGACCGCTTTGATTAGCCTTCGTCGTCGTCTCCATTCACGGATATGATCGGAGATATGTATGGATGTTGTCTGACGAAGGGAGGTTAATAGTTCAATACCTGTCTCGTATCGAATAGGTAGTTGGAAGTGCGTGAGGAAAGACATGGCGAGAGAGTTGAAATCGTGAAAAGATGCGCGTGGTAATTCAATATACCATTTCGCTGCGGAACCCGTAAGTGTTCGTTGGAAAAGACGCAAACGAATAGAATCGTCCATGAGGGAGTTGGATGAACACCACAAATGGAAAGTGATCACATGGTTGTTTGGGTCTTCTCTAGACTTTCCGTCGAATTTTGGGATATCAGAAAGAAGTTTAGCTGGAATAGCTGGCCAAACCGGAGAATGATAAATAGGATCATTCGTTAACCGAGACAAGTCTGGAAGGTCCAGGGTAGCTAGAAAAGGTAGTTGTCGGTTAATCTGTGGGTAATGCTGGTGTGGCATGGGGACACCAGTGGGGCCAATCACTGGGTTATGTGGATAATTGTAACTAGTGGGCCCTCTTGTATGAGGTTGGTTTTGACCAAGGTACGCAGGATTTGAGGTGTTTTGAGAAGCATGTGTGAGCGGAGGATAACCGGATGGGTTTTGAAGGTTATAGGTTGGGTTTGGCATTTGTCGATAAGGAGGTTGTTGCGGAGTCTGAGAATTGTGTCCTGTTGAGAACTGTGGATTTCCTGGGAAATGGACGTTCCACGGATTGGGTGCGGTGGACACATTTTGTCCGTATGGTTGATGGTGGACTCCGGATTGAGGCTGCCCCCCAGCATGAGGGTGCCCCCCGAATGGAATTTGTCCTCCGGTGGGAGGATGCCCCCCAGCTTGAGGTAGAGTTCCCAGAATTTGAGAACCAGACGTAAATGACTGACCGGTGCCGCCGAGCGGATTAGGACTGTTATCGCACGGTTTGTAGGAAAGGTTTGAAAGCTTGAGTCAGGGCTTGAAACCGGCGTAACAGGAGCTTCCCCACCCACTGTCACCTCGATGGGGGGCTCTTTCTATTTA
>CBVK0100462222.1:0-12238 GCA_900067695.1 Picea abies
GGCTTGAGGAAAACAACGGAAGGTAGTGGCGGGGGACCGTCCCGTGGTTTCGTTGGGGAGATCCTTTCTGGGAAGTACTCTTGCTGTCAGGACTGATCGAGGAAGCTAGGGTAAGGCCTCGTTTGCCTTACTATCTTGAGCACCAGGCAGTCATTTGGCCAAGGGAGGAGGAAGCTTGAAGCACACACATAGTTTAGGGGGAAGGGAATTAAAATTAATCAAATCTTTAAGAAATTCCTTAAACACTTAGTTGCATAGATCACCTGTGTATGTTTGGGGGGTATTAGATGTATGCATAGGCAAACACATTGGTGATAATATCTTCATTGTTTTATCTATCTTTATTGCAACTACATGTTTATGTCTTTTATGTTTACATGAGCAATTAAGTTACATATTGAATATCTTGTTTACTTGCTTATTGTGGTGTGAATCAGGAAAGTGTTGAGTATCCCACTTGCGGAGGCATCACTTTCCTTGGTTCTTGAGTGCTTTCTGTGATTGTTGCCAGTGAAGGCAGTCCAATAGAGTAAGTGCTATTGGGGCATGCTTGGCTTATGTGTGTGAATCACTTACATCTTGTTGTATCTTGTATATCTTTGTATCTTTTGTGTATGTTGTAAACATTGTAACACTTAGAATTTTTTTGTATAAATGTAATTTGTGGTTTGGGGTAGTTTAACTTGTTGTAAAACTTTTTGTAATAAACCACCCTCAAACTTTAGTTGACCCCATTGCCCAACCTTAGGCACTAGTCTTAGTTGACTTAGGAAAAGGGTTGACTTTCATATAGATTAGACTTGCACTTTGCATTTGCTGCTTGATCATCCTAGGCTAGTTTTCCCCCTTTGGCCTATAACAAATTAAAACTAACTCCTAGAATATTAACACTAAAATTAATCTAGTAATTAGGGACTACCCCCCTTGGCTTCCCTAGGAGTAAGCCTAGAAGGAAGAGGTTCCAGTCAAGGTGACAGTGTGGACTTGGAACCTAGACATTGTGTCTCCGAGGACACACTAAGTGAGTTGGACTTAGCTCACGTTAGCAAGTGTGTATTAGGACGGCAACAGGGAGAAGAGAAGAAATGAGTGCAGCTACGGCTGGGCTCTCTTTTTCCTCTTCAATGGCTAACAAAAAAAACTCTCTATCAAGGGACATGAAACAAGGACCTACTTGTGTGCTTGTCACCTAGGGTTTTAATCAACAAATTATAAACATATGAAAGAATATAAAATTACAACCATTCATTCAAGAATTTTTGCAGAAAAAACACTTACATATCACCATGAAATAGTATGCAAACCCTAGTTGTAACACCTTCCTTCAAGAGAATTGCCAAAATATGCCAAAAACATCTTCCTTCAACAAGTGCGCCTTCCTTAAATCAGCCAAATACCCAATATAGGGTGCAAATTTTAGACCTCCTTATGGACTGAATGAGTTGTGATGATAAAAATGAGAGTGAAAACCCTCAATATATAGTGTATCAATGACCTAATTTACCTTTTAGGTCATAAAAAGGCCGACAAGGCCATAATACCAAAATAATATTGTTTTTTACATTAAATGCTAGACTAAAACCCTAATCAAGCAAAAAGGTAAGACGTCACCCCTTAGCCCTTATTAGGGCAAATGTGGCTTCCTGAAGCAAGACATTAGCCCTCATTGGGCTCCTCCAAGCTGCCACATGTGCCAACTGCCCTGTCCATCTGCCAATATGCTCATGATGACGTGATAAGCCTCCTAGTGACGTCCTAGGCGATCTAGAGCCAGCCTCCCACTGAAAATGGGTCAATCTCCCTAGGTCAAGCTGTGTCAGGGTGCCTCTGGTGGAACGTCCTCTTCTTCTTTGGTGCAAAGCCTCTGATCAACCTCTATCCTGTCTCTGCCCCCTGATGGGGTCTCAACATCCATCTGCTGGGCTTTTCAGCCCCATGGAGGTCCGAACTGATCATCTCCCCATGTGTATCGGTCCAAATGGTACCTATCCATTGGGTATGGTCCTGCACATCAAAGGCTATGCCCTCCATGGGCTCATCAGTCACAGGGATCATAGCAATGTCAATCACATCTCATCATTGATATTATTAAACATATGCATAAAATCCCTAATACATCAGTTAACAGCTCAAAGACGTTACACAAGCCTGCAATACAAGTCTGGAGAAAAGGACAAGACGTCCTATTGGGCTAGTGTCCACAGGAAGAGGAAAGTTCCCGAAAAGAATTCATCCAAGCCATGTAAGTGGGTGATGTGGTCAGGGGATGTCCAAGCATGTGGGTACAGTGAAGGCCAAGGATGCAAAAGTGTTACCTGTGGGTGCCTTTGTAGAAGGTGAGCTGTACCTGTCACGGATGCATTCTTTCCAAGCCCATTCTTGCCTTTATTCCTTTTTATTCTTTTATTCTTTTTTGTTCAAGAGCTAACCAAGGGACACTCCCTTGGCATGGTGACCAGAGCTGACAACGTTATGCATAAGTACTTTCACAGAAATGAAAAGGTTGGCTCGTGATGAGACCCCCTTTCCCTTGGCCATGCAACAAAGAGTCACTGCCCTGGCCAAGGTGTTTGGAACTTCTTGCTCATTCTTTGGTTTATAAAATTGGTTCCCCTTCTGGAATTGCCCTTTGTACAAGACCTTGGGTGCTTGGGTCTGAGATCTTTCCAAGTTGACAATCCTACTCATCATTTGCTCTTGATTTTTTATGATACCATCCATAGAGGCTTGTAGCTTGGCGATACTGGCACACAGGTCTAAAGTAGGCTCAGCGTTGTGAACTATTCTTAGTTTGGTGTCTATTCTCCCCCTTGGATTAGCCAAAGGCTCAATCTTGGATGAAAGGAGGTTTCCCTCTATTTTAGTAGCGAGCTCTTGGGCTTCCTGAATGGATTGGGGGTTTTTATCTCTGAGAAGATACCCTAGTTGGCCACTGAAAGATCTGGTGTAAACGTGGTTGATTGAGCTCAAGAAGGAGAAGACGTCCCAGGCCTAGGTTATCTACACTTAGGGTCATTTTCTTCTAGGGTTTGATGATAGAGCCTTGCTATAACAACACTCTCCCTCATTTGACTCTCTTGTCTTGACTTTATCTTTCATGCTAGCCATTTTTGCCATCTAAGGAAGGATGACAAAGCACGAGGCCTTGCCATAGCAACATCAGAGTGAACCTCTCTCCCCTGGGGTTTTGTCTCTGAGGCCCTGCCATAGCAGCACTTTAGAGCTCTTCCCTCCAGTCCTTAGCCGTCCTCTTTCAACTCTTGCGTCCTCCTTTAATTCAACTCCATTTTACCCTAGAAGGCATTGATCCTAAGACTTCCAGCGTTGAAGTTAAATTGATCAAAACAACTCTCAAAACCCTTTAAATATTAAACCCTAACTACACTGACCCTAGCTCTAGCTAACCCTACTAACCCTAAATGTTGACGTCACTCTTTGCTATTATATCATTGATGCAACAACGTTTTGTCTTTTGAGCAATTGAATGGTGATTTAGGCATAAGTTAATTGAAGTGTTGGTTTATTACATTGAATGCCTCATCATTTTAATAATTATTGATGAAGTGACATGATCTTTATTGTTATTGATAAACATTGACTCCATCAATATTTATATTCAAATTGCTTATATTGAATACTAGATAGTCGTAGATATATATGAAGTACATACTAACCAAAGCCTGCATATATCAATTTATTGTTGCTTTGTTCTCGGGCAGGGATTCTACTTGGTTATTACTTCTAGTTATCTTTATTGGCTATAAAGCCGGACTATCTGTTTTGGTGGTGATCTATGAAGGGGGAAACTTGTCATTGTCTGATTATCCTTTAGCCTCTTCAAAGCCCCAGGTCACCGGGCACGTCTCCCCTGGGCCTCACCTCCCTAAGGAGAAAGAACCATCCCATTGTGGTGACATTGGGTGGGATAGGTTCCCGTTACGCCAGTTTGGCTTTCTACTTTATAGCCTTTCTTCCTAGCTACAAACTGTGCGATAACAATGACTACAGGCGAGCAGTTATCATGGGTACCAGTAGACATGCTTTTGGTCGAATCCTTGGGATTGACCAAGGCAGGTGGTATTTTCCAGTCCTACAGTCAGTTACAGATGTCTTTGTTATCCTTTCCTAACACTTTTATCATGGACAGCAGCATGAGGAGAGATAGACAGTGGCTGAGGACATGGGGAGTGGCTAGGCCGAGACCACCTGACATGAGTGTTTTTACGGCATCCAGCTGGATAGAGGTGGGTCATCATAGGCAACCAGTTGAGACTTGGTACGTGATGGTGAGAATCATAGGCTAGATGATAGCAGATGAGCACCGAGGGCTTATGTCAATGATCAGTCTCACACAGGAGCCGTTAGAGGAGATTGGAAGTGATAAACTTCCAAGTTTTCCATGGGATCCGGGAGTTCACTTGGTTAGCAGGATGTTTCACTACGTGATGACCCAAGTTGTGCCAGAGATCCACATACGCCACCATGGGTTGGTTTGGAGTGAGCCTGTAGGTACTTGTCATATGGAGCGAGACATTTTCTCCCTCTTGATCATCATGATCGGGCGTGGAGATGGTTGGGCAGGTACTACTTCCACAGAGATGTTCTTATAGATACAACTTCTAGACAACAAGTCCAAGTGCCACAGGTTCTTCAGCTTGAGGATTCAGGAGTGGAGGATCCGGTATATATACAGGGAGCAGTCAGGCATGGTTAGCATAGTGCAGTGTCAGCATGGTGATCTTCGACAGAGGCTAGCATGGGATCCAAGGATTGCAGGGTTGAGCATTTGACTAACTGAGAGAGGCGAGTGGACCTTTACAGGGGAAAGTTGTTCTGACTTTCCATTGAGCTTCAGTGTTGAGGAGAGCACACCACTTGAGGGTGACTCATATAGGTCTTGCGGTACCTCATTATGGAATCAACATGGGCAGTTGATGGAGGCCCTGTTGATCTTGGTAGTATCTTGGAGGATGGACTCAGTCAAGGATGAGGCCATAAGTCACGAGCAGGAGTTTCACGGTGTTGATACATTTCAGGATTATGCTTCCCAGGGGCTTGTAGTTCATGTCTTGATATGGGACCCAGGGGGCAGAGTGCGTGATAGTTCATCATTGGATGGGGTCTACTATGTGTCCCATAGGTGGACATGGGATCCTGGTATTATACTTGTGGAGATTTGGTTAATGCTTGAGGACAAGCAATATTCTAGCAGGGAGGACTGTAATGTCCCCACTTTGGGACATCAAGATATTACAGGGTGCTATGATGACTAGAGTAGCCAGATGGAGATTATAGCGACTATAGGAGCTATTAAGAGGTATTTTGGGGTCCATCTTGCATTGCTCATCATATTTCATCATTATGATCCATCCCGCACAGATTGGCTTTGGTTCCGTTGCATTCCGACGATTTCCATGATTTTGAGTATTTTGAACTATAAGTCAATTAAATTCACTGAAGAGAGCATTTTGGGCACAATACTTGGAGGAACTTCTCAGTGTAATAGCTCATTGGAATCGGGAGGAGAAACACTACAGGATAGGATGGTGAGAAGTGACTTTCAGTGGCCAAGGAAGCCACAAAAAGAGATAAGGCGCTTTTCAGAGGTAAAAAAGTTAATTAATTAATTAAAGTGATTTAATTAATTAATTAAATATTAATAAAGTAAAAGTCACTTTGGAGGGACAAGCTGAGCAGGAACTATAAAGAAGAGGCAATGGCCTCTATTCTCTCATTCATTCATGTATGTTTATCATTCTGATATCTGGCTTCTAGCTAGAGAGCCCATACCTTGGGGCTTTTGAGGGTTTTGACTTAACAAACCCTAGAGGACGATTCAGTGGTGAAAGATTCCACCTAGCTTGTCCCAAGCTTGGTCTCGGGGATGAAATACTCCAAACCATTCTAGTTCGGATCTATTCAGTGCAGGAGGGTTCTACACCAGCCACAGGCACAGGAAGAGAAGGATAGCACACCATTGGGGGTTTCCAGCAAGGGGGGCGCACCATTCTTTGAGAGAGGTTCGTTCCAAGGGATTGGAAGGGCTTCGGCAGATTCTAGCACCTGGGTTTTCATTGCAAGGTCTTGGCCATTAGATCTAATGCATTCAAGAGGAGTTTCATGAGCCATTTGATTTATTGGATGCATTGGACGAATTGGAGAGAAGGAGAGCATTTTGGAGATTCAGATCTATTCAGTTTGAAGGGGTTATACTTCAGATCTGACCCTGAGACTTCACCTAGTGACGTGCAGTGTCCCGATCTACCTTTCTAGCGAGTTTCAGGGCATTTGGAGGCCTCCTTCATCAGGGCCAAAATTGTAGGGCTTGACAGTTTTCAGGAGGACGCAACTCTACTTGAGGATTCATCATTTGGAGGAGCATTCCTTGGTATTTCGGTTTGATATTGCAGGAGGGGACTCTACACATCCTGATCTACAGTTTGGCATCTTGATTGGACTCCTTTGGAAGCTCCTTCAGCTAGGTCGAATTATCTAGGGTTTCAGGCATCCAGGGGGGGCACACCATTCCTTGGAGGGAGGCTAGATCCATGAGTTTGAGAGGGATCTTGGATATTTGAGCACTTGGGTTGTTCTTGCATTTGCCCGATCTATAGTTTGGCATATTCATTGGAGGGATTGGACATCTTTGGCAGCAAGGCCGAATTGTTGAGGCTATTATGTGATCCAGCAGGGCGTGGCATCTTCCAACTTGGGGGTTGACACTTCATACGGCCTAAATCTTTCTTGTATTGGTATTCATGGTGTATGCAACTTTTGGAGGCTTATAGTATCTTCTTGGAGCATTTTGTAGCAGCTCTGTTGTGTTATTGGATCCATCTGTTGAGCATTCCATATCGGCATCTTCATTGTATCAGGTTCTTTTCTTTATGAATAAAATCAAATCTGAGGTGTTTTGGCTTGTCTATCATATTGTTGATCTTGCATATGGTTGAGGTATGTTCCATTACGGTATCTTCTTGTTTATTGCTGTAACACATATATAAATTCATCATCATAAACCCTAAGGCCGAAATCAAGAGGTCAACCTGCAAGCAAACACATACAAACACGTAAATCAACAAAGTGTTTGACGAAATGCCACAACCAGTAAAAGTTTAAAATTCATGCAACATGTGATGTTCCCGGCATGTTGGCTTGGAAACATTATTGTTCCTCTGAATGCACTGAGATCCCTCTGGATCCATGATTTCAGCAAAGGTTCCTTCCTCCTGCAAGTACCTTCATGACAATGATACAAATAATATATACAAGTGCATACCTCAGAGTGTTGATATGAAGAGGAAGGCTTCATCTTTGATGTCTTCATCTCTCTGATGTGGCTCTGGATCTGTCTTCCAATCTTCTTCATGTAGTCTGAAGTTGCTTGATTCCTCAATCCTATCTTCCAACAGAGTTCTGTTCTTCATGGTTTGCAAATTCTTCCACAAACCCTTAGAAACTAGGCTAGGAAACCTAACGACTAGGCTAGGCTAGCAAGCTTAGTTTACGTTGGACTTATGACTGCCAACAATAAGCCTTAAGAGAGTCACAGGAATACTGATGAGTTGTCAAGCTCCTTCAATGAGCTGCAGAAACCCTAAATCTTAATTTTCTGTAGAAAATTGCGAAACCCTAGGGCCTGTTATTGCACAGTTTGTAGCTAGGAGAAAAGGCTATAAAGTAGAAGGCCAAACTAGCGTAACAAAGACCTACCCCACCCAATGTCACCACAATGGGGAGGTCCTTTCTATTTAGGGAGGCTAGGCCCAAAGGAGACATCCCTTGCAACCTGGGGTTTGAAAGGGAAAGGCTCAAAGGATTAAGGCTATTTTTCCCTTTCACAGATTACCGCCCAAAGAGATAGTCCAATAAAGTATAACCAAGGAGAAGGCACCTGCTTTCGAGACAAGACAACAATAAAACTAGTACGTGCAATAATGGTTAATACTTCATAAATCAGAGACTATCTAAGTTCAATATATGAGCAAATACAACAGTAAATATTGACGAAGTCAATGTTTGCAATAATGACAATGGCAATATAATGTTACTTGTCAATAAATACTAGAACAATATAGCATTCAATGAATATAATCACTCCTTGAATCAAGTCAATGCATTAAACATCATTCAGTTGCTCACATATAAAATTTGTTGCGTCAAGATGAAATATCCTAGGGGTGACGTCAGCTTTTAGGGTTAGTTGTTAGTTAGGGTTTCAAGTTTATAAGGTTTTGAAAGTTTGTTTAGTCACTATCACTTCAATGCTAGAGGCTAAGGATCAGTGCCTAAGGGTTAATGGAGTCAATAAATGATGGACGCAAGAGTTGAAGGGTAAAAGTTTTCTAAGGACTAGAGGGTAGGTTTTCAAGGTGCTACTAAAGCAGGGCCTTGAAAGTGGAAACCCTAAGAGAGAGAGGTTCACTTGGTGTTGCAAAGGCAAGGCCTTGTGCTCTCTCCTCTTTCCCAGCAAACGGCTAGCACAATAAGGAAAAGTTAACCAAGACAAGAGGTTTTGATGAGGGAGACGTTGCTAAAACAAGGTCTGTCAACAAACCCTAGAATGGTACGACCCTAGTGTAGTAAGCCTAGGCTAGGGACGTCTCAATCTTCTTGGTTTCAAAAAGGTACGACTAGCATAAGGAATGAAGAAAACAAGTGTAGCTAAGGCTAGGCTCTATTTTCTTATTCAATGGTTTAAGGTCTCTTTGTCAGGGGACATGAGACAACAACCTACTTGTGTGGTTGTCCCCTAGGGTTTTGATTCAACAATATATAAGTAATATGCAAGAGATTTAAACTACAACCATTCAAAGAGAAGTTTTGCAGGAAAAACACTTACAATTCATGAAGAAATATCCAAGCAAACCCTAGTTGTAACACCTTCCTTCCAAAGAAACACCATAAATGCCAAGAAAACTCTTCCTTCAAAAGTTGCGCATCACTAATCCAGCCAAAAACCCCAATAGGGCGCTAAAAATCAGATCTCACTTGATGAGTGAGTTGTGTTATATCTTCAAAATGAGCAAAAACATCCTCAATTTATATCATCCAATGACCCTTAATTAAAAATTAGGTCATTAAAACAGCCGACAAGGCTGACTACTAAAAATCATACTATTTTTACATTTAACTGCTAAATAAAAGCCTAAATGAGCAGTAAGCAGGACGTCTAGACCCTCTGAGGGAGAAGTTGACCCCTTTTAGGGCAAAACTCAGCACTAGAAGCCAAACGTTGGCCCTCTCTGGGCCTCCAAACTCTGCCACACGTGCCAAACTGCCCTGTGAAGCTGCCACACGCTGGAGGTGACGTCAAGGATCTCTGGAGGACGTCCTGGTCAACAGAGGGACGCGTTCCACCTGTAGTGGGTCAATCCCCTAGGGCTGGGCTCAGCCAACGCGTCCTGGATGAAAACGTCCTTCTTCTTCTCTCGTGCAAATGCTCGATCAATCACTGTCCTGTCTCTGCCCCTGATGAAGCCCCAACAACCATCTGATGGGCTCTTCAACCCCATGGAGGTCCAAACTGATCATCTCCCCATGTGTACCGGTCCACCTGGCACCTGTCCATCGGGTATGGTCCTGCACATCAAAAACTTCGCCCTCCATGGGCCCATTAGTCCTCGGGATCATAGCAATGTCAATCATATTTCATCATTAATTTTATCAAATGCATGCATAAGACCCCTAGCATATCATCTAATAGCTCAAAGACATTATATTGACCTACTATACAAAGGTGAAGAAAAAGACAAGGTAACCTATTGGGCCAGCATCCATAAGAAAATGAAAGTTCCCAAAAGACATCATCCAAGCCATGTAATATGAGGTGGTGTGGTCTAAGGATGTCCAGACATAGTGAAAACGAGGGGTGGATATTATCCGTGGGTGCCTTTGTAGGAGGCGAGCTGTACCTGTCATGGATGCAGTTCTTTCCAAGCCCTTTATTGCCTTTATTTTTTCTTTTATTCATTGTTTTTTCTTTCTTTTTACTTCAAGGTCTAACTAGAGGACACTGCCTTGGCGTGGTGACCAGAGCTAACAGTGTTACCCACGAGTATTTTCGCAGAAATGATAAGGCTAGCTCGTGATGAGACCCCCTTTCCCTTGGCCATGCAACCAAGGGTCACTGTCATGGCGTGGTAACCAGATAATGGCAATGTCATATTGCTAGATACCTATGAACATAATGGGCCGGCTCGTGATGAGACTCCCCATCCTCTTGGCTAGGTCTTGTTTTATTATTTTTCTTCGGGTCCCTCTTGTTTCTTATCGAGAGGCTTTTTATTGCCTTCTCGGGGATCCCTGGGCGAGGCATCTCCAAGTTTTATTTTCTATGGCTTTTATCTTTTACCAGCTGCTTTTACCCCTTGGGCCTTTAGCCCCTTCTTCCCACAGGATAAGGTGTAACCCCACAAATAGGTCATCCTAATGTCCGGACTAGGGGAGTGGGATAGATGAATGGGAGATAAGATGTAAAATGATAACATGGTGGGAGCGGACAATGGCTCTTCAAAATCCCCCCTGGGGGATAACCAAAACCTATGGATACAAGCTTGCTAGGGCACCCAGTTAATCCCCCCAACCATGGTCAAGTGGGTTAATGTAAGATCCAAGCAGTTGTCAGAAATGTAAGGAACTTGATGCATATATCTGAAAGTTATAATGATCAAACATGACACATACCATGATACCTGGACCAATTACCTCATGGAGCAAGAGTCTTCTCCGATGCAAGTCCAAGCCGAAGGTGATGGATGTTGTTGCTGCTGATAGGACAGGTCTGATGAAGGAGGAGAAAGATGGGCCCTCCAGGGCCATGCTTAGGTCAATCCTGCTCTCAGTACTCCATGTCTAGGACCTGTGGGCCTCGAGACATGATCTCCTAGTTATCCCTAGAAATCGGGGATAACAGGGCCAAAAATTCAAAATGCTCGAAAATGCAATCTGAAGGTTGTTGGAGGTGCATTGAAGGAGGCCATACACTCCTATGCAATTTTCAGCCCCAACTTCCAAGTATTAAGTGCCGGAACACCCAAAAAGAGAGGGTCGTATGGATTTTCTGGAAACTCTAGGAGGGTCGTACGGTTCTGCAGAAGTGAGAGGATAGCTTGCTTGAAGTTTGTGCAATGGGTTCTTCAAGACCTATGCTCTGATACCAAGTTAAGTTTTCACTATGCTAGGCTCAAGCATGAGGTTTATTTCATTTTTAGCATTTACTTGAACCATAAACAAATGCAACTACACCATTCACAATTGTTGCAATAACCAAGATCACAAGAAGAAATACCATGCACAAGAACAAAAGAAATATCTTGGGAAACCCTTCTCAACAAGGGAAAAAATCCCATCAATCCTTTGCTATATTCTCAAGAGAAAGACCTCTCACACCATAAACCTAGCACACAAAAGAGTGCTCTCCAAAACCAAGAAGCTAGTGCCCAAGAGAGGTGTGCACTTCAGCCCTAGAA
The DNA here is from genome assembly GCA_900067695.1 of Picea abies. Lineage (NCBI taxonomy): Eukaryota > Viridiplantae > Streptophyta > Pinopsida > Pinales > Pinaceae > Picea > Picea abies. Next base: position 11,472 of record CBVK0100462222.1, read on the forward strand.
GATGTACTTGCTGAAATTTCCAATGACAACTGACTTGTATGTGTTGTGTGTTTCCTCAATGGGGAAATTACCTTTATTTATACTAGACTGGACAGACCAAAAATGGTGTCTATTAGCACAACAAGGCCGACCTCAATAACTCGGAAAATAATTAATTATTACAATAAATATTAATTATCTTTCACATATGGTGGAGCCAACCTACACCCTTTACATCACAATTAGAGTTACAGGGAAATCTCACTCGCAAACAATATCACAAGGGAACTCACACACCCACTAGTGCTCAGCCACAAGGACGTCTTACTCAACAGAATCATCTGCAGTACCACATCGTCTCAACTCTCTACACAGAGGAGAACGATACACCCATCACATGGGAACTTTCACCCCTCACACGGGTACACATCGTTTCATCTCAAACGACACACCCATCTTATGGGCATGCTCACCCCACACAAGGGCATACACATCGATACACCCATCTCATGGGCATCCTCATCCCACACAGGGGCAAACAACGTCCCATCTCAATCTCAGAGGGGAATGACACACCCATCACATGGGCACACCCAATTCATGGGCTCTCTCACAAGTCATCTCACTCAGTCTCACAGGAGAACGTGTGTTGGAGGATGTCTTACGAAGTTGTAATCATCAACAACATGCACCTTTGATGAGTTTTCCTTGCTATAGAGAGCGGCTTTAGGTTAATGTTTAAGCCATTATTATAGTTCTTTGCATTTCAATAGATAACAATAGCATAA
>CBVK0100462223.1:0-12238 GCA_900067695.1 Picea abies
CACCTTCTGACATCTTCATAGTAAATAATATCTTCATTAGAAATACCTTATTGGACACCGAGGGTTTTTCATACAATTTGGCCAATGCATCCATCAAACCCTTCGTTGTCTTTTCTTTGGAAATATTGAAAGCCATCGATGCTGCCAGGCTCAGCCGTATCATTCCTAGAGCCTTTCTATCAAGAATCTCCCATTCTTTGTCCTTCATGGCCATCGACTTCTTTTCTACCACTCCTAATGGTAGGAATAGATCCTTCTGATATAAATAATATTCCATCTGCATCTTCCATAACTGGTAGTTTTGGCCATTAAATTTCTTGACCCTAAACTTTCCATCTTCCGACATTGCTCCCACTCAAACTAGGAACCCTCTTTTCATGTGAGTTACCTTTCGCTCTAATACCAGTTGTTGGAAAAACAGGACCATGGAGCAATAAAATAAAACAAATGCAAAAAAAAAACACAGAAGATACACAATACAATAAAGACATAGATTTACGTGGTTCACCCAGTGTCGGCTACGTCCACCAGAGAAATTGCCAGGTCCTTCCTTTATTATTATCAAGTATATGAAGGGATACAACCTACAACAAACCTCCTGTAACTTCCTCTTCTTTCTCTCATAGTCTCCTATCTCAGAATACAATATTCGCCATCCAATCATAGTTGCAATACATTTCCCTCATAAAAGAGGGTTGCCTTCTAGGGCAAAAAACCCTAACATAATCTCTACCATTAGATCTGTGACCTTATAATGAATAGTCCATATTTACAATGAAATTGCAATATACATTTACAAGGCAATTTTTCCTTCGGGGGCTTCGCCCCCGAACCCCCACTTGCCCCCAGACCCTGCAAAGGGGGTACCCCCCCTCTACACTCCCCCACGTGGAAGAGTGTACATACTTCTAGGGTGTAAATACTTCATGGGGTATAAACATGGCTTAAAGTAAAAGACCTCTGAATCAGAAAGATAATCAGGCTCCACAACTAACACAAGTCTTCTCCTAATGCCAATTTGTATACCTAATAAACTTGTGGTTAGTAATAGGAAAAAGTTCACCATAGGAAGAAAGAGAATCAATTGACATAGGGAGATGAAATGAAGGCTAGTTTACGAGATCTAGTGAAAGACTCCACTCAACATTTACAAGATCTGGAAAAAGACTCAACTCAATATTTACAAGATATACCAAAAGAATATAATCAATGAAAGAGGTGGCTATTTCATTTTTTAATGAGATTGACATAGGAAAATAAATTTTCTCATGACCTCTAGGCTCGATTCCCAGACCTCTATTTCATTTTTTAATGAGCTTGTCACAGTGAAGAAAATTATTCTCGAAAGGTAGGCTTCATTTTTGCACAAGCTTGAAACTATAAAAACTATGCTTGAGGACCTATATTTCACTTTTTAATGATCTTGACACAGAAATAAGAACTTTTCTATAGGCCCTCTATTTCATCTTTTAACGATCTTGACACATAAGAGGTAACTCTGCTCGAACTTGGTTTCATTTTTTAATGAGATTTAAATCATTAAATAAAATATGATCAATACCTCTAATTGATCAGTCCCTGAGGTGTAGGACACTCGGTGATGGAGTGTGTTGTTAAGCCACTCCGTGTTGAAAAGTCACCTGTTCGAAACCTACGGGGAAAAAAAATCCAACCATGTTAAGGGTTGGTGTGGCTCAGGCTGGGTGTGATCCTCGAGTGATTTTGACGGCTTAGATGCCCCTGAGTCGTGGTTTCTCAAGCCATAGGTTAATCCCGATGCCAAGAAGGTACGAACCAATTACAAAACAAAAAATACCTCCAATTGATCATGGATTCTAAGAGGACAATTATCTAGAAGGAATACATGTCAAGATACAAACCTTAATCATGGCTTCTAAGGGATCTTCTTTATATGGTAGAATCACATTCTGAAAGGAATACATGTCGAGGGCTGTAATGTGGGTAGAGATATTAGGATCTAATATCCCTATAGAAAAAATCACCATGTCAACTACCAGGTCTAAATCAAAAGAAGGAATAGATTCCTTCTCATTCATAGTTGAATGCATGGAACATGTTCCCACATACTTGACCTGTGATGGGGCGGATTCCGCTTGCATATAAGGATCGTTTAGGTAAGTTGAATGGTCAACCCTCGTATGAGGGCCAATGAATGAAAGTTGGTCTATGGAAACTATGTTTTCATTGTGAGGGATAAACATCACTTCAACGACCATGGACACAAGAGCCTTCATAACATAAACATAGTCTTTCCCAAGGAGCACATTAAAATCCAAGGGGTTGTGGAAAACCATCACATCAATATAGAAAATTTTCCATCCTAAAGTAACCGGAAACCGAGGAAGGATATGTAAAGGTTGACCAACCCTTATGTTAAAATCCAATATATTTCAAGTCACCGAAGAAAGTTGATGGGAACCAAGATACTTCCAAGCAAGGGAAGATAAAATACTAACGGATGCACCTTCATCGAAAATAGTCTGAGGAACATCCCTACCACGAACTTGAACAGTGATTTGGAAAGGTATAGGAAGGGAGACGAGATTTTGGTAGTGAACCCCAATCTAAAAGAATGGCCTCATTAATCATAGGGAGTTCCATTGGAATGGGTGAATTTCCCCCTTGTCCAGAAGAATCTATAGAAATAAGAAAGGCTTGAGTGACATCCTCACTTTTCCTAGGAGGAGTGAGATCAACTGAGGGTGTTATTGGATCGACCACTTTAACTTCACTCTCCAATGGGAGAGTGGGATCAATCAAAGATGAAACTAAGTCAATCACTTGATCGACTGACTCAATTGATGATGGAACCAGATTGACCACCTGATCAACTGGATTGACCGATGATGGAACCAGATTGACTAGTTCATCAACCAATGGTGGGTTGGAAGATGGAATTTGTTGCTGGAAATCAAAAATATTTTCCAAGATATATGAATCCTCCTCCATGCAAGGACAAAGGTAGGTGTGGTGCATATCCTTACTTAAAAAGCAAGAAAAATTAGCTTTACCCTTCTTAATTTCAACCTGATTATCATTAGTTGATGGTTTGTGACTAGCATAGCTTATAATGACTGATGACTTGGGTTGAGAACCCTGAGACCACACTTCTACAACCTTCAAAATACCAAGGAAAACCTTAAGAAGGTGATCACCCTTACAAATCCTGCAAGGGAATTTGGGCTTGTGATGTGTCTTGGTAGACTTGTCGAAATTATCAACACTCCCAACATGATGAACAATAGTTGGTTGATCTCTTCAAATATGTCTTGCAGTGGTTCAAATGTTACCCCCTATCTTATTTTTCTTCTTCTTAATCCTCTTTTTTTCTTCTTCTTACCCACCGGATTACTAATTGCAGAGCTTTCACTAGGTGAAGAGGAAGCACGAGAAAAAATCCCTATGGGAAAAGAAGGAAGAGGTTCGTAATGAGGTTGATAGTCCTGGGGTGAATTACTTATGGATGAAGCACTAGAAGCATTCACCAGACTGGAAAACAACCAAACCTATAACCCAATAGTGAGTCTAGGAAGAGTCAAAGTAGCGATATAAGGAAGACCATTGTGTCCCACAAAAGGAGAAATAAATGGTATCCCAAGAAAAGATGTCCCTTCGTGGGTAGCTCCAGGAACTAACACCATAGAAATAGACACAAACTAATGTTTTTCTATGGAAAACAAGCAACACATGCTAAAAACTCTAGGAACAAAACTAAACAAACAAACCTTTTCATAGTCAACATGCTAATTGGTGATGAAATCCAACGTCGTAGGATCAATATCAAAAATGGGTTGAGATAGATCAGGTGTATCAGTTACGTTGGTGACCTATTTAATGGAATTACACCTTGGTGCAAGTTCTCTCATAGTCTATCTGTGAGTTACCCTCTAAGGAGCCCGACTAAGTTTGACCAACATTTGCCCCAGGTACAACAAAGGCTTCCCTTCTTCCTCACCTTGTGTATGAACCCTAAGGATAAAGGCCACTAAGGTTACCGACTCATAGTCAGCCTCCGGGTGGGTACAATCAACAGTCAGGATCAAACGTATGGGAAAGATATCAAGTCCAAAATTATTCTAGAGGATAGAAGACAAGACAACTGGTAAACTCCAGAGGACCTCGAATGGATTCGAGATTCATGAAGCACAAATAAATAATGAAACCAGTGACACTTCAAGAAGAACCCCCAATATATGCTCTTTCCACTATGTTTTATTAAGTTTCAAAGGGGTAATATATGTTGTTCTCCCGCACATAACCTCATGTTTAATCACTGTGTAAGAGGGGGGTCCTGACCATGCTTATATGAAAATTAGATTTTCTCTCCCTGTCGCGAGATTCTATGTTTGTTTATGGCTTTGGAAAGTTATTATCAAAACCAATTCCAAAGCCCTACAGTTAGCCTAATGTAGGTTTGTAGATCCCTAGAAAGAAAAAATTATATATAGATTTTAATTAGCGCTTTGATTTTAGGATGTTGTTTACTCAAGGGTATGGAAGTGAAACTGTTGATATTTGTGACTTCAACTCCAAAAGAGTGCAACAAAATGAGATGAAAAGTTTATTTTTCAATGAAATCTATCTATGGAAAGGAGAAGAGTATTTTTCCATTCTCAAATGCATAAACCCAATGCAGTTTACCAAGTGTAAACTATGAGCATGCACCACGCAAAACTTTGAATCCAATCAATTTTTATTTGTTTGATTATAAATGAAATGATCCTAAATCGAACACAAGTTTTTTCTACTTCCTTATTTTCAATGCAAGAATCCAATTCAGATACAAAGGATTATGAAGTAAAAATATTAAACATTAAATGCACTCATAACTAATGAGAACTGAGAGAAAATAAGTGTGAAATAACTCACACAATTAATAACTCAAAAAGCCAACAAGAAAGAAAAATGTTAGAATTCCTCCAACAAGAACCCAAATAGTGAAAAAGAGAAAGAGACAATCACTCAACAATATTTAAAAAGGAGCAACAAGAAAAGGCATTCAAGCTATATTCTGGTAAGAAAAAGAATCTCAATCATTCAAAAGAGAGAGATGCTCTAAATAAGATTGAAAAGAAACTCAACAACAATCAAACCTTTGCAAACTCTTCCAACCATTTAGATAATTAATAACATCACAAGACAAAGAACAAACTAGTGAAAAGAAAGGTTAACCAATCTCACAACTTAGAAGAGTTTTTCAACATCGAAAAAAATGAGTGATAAGTATCAATTCTCAATCTAAACAAATTCAAAGACAATGTATGAGTCACTAGGAAACAATCCCTTCAAAATCAGACTGAGAAAATTAGGGAAGAAAGAGGAAAAAAAAACTAAAAGAGAAGATGATGGATATGGTTGAGGATATGGCTCCTTAAGGTTTGGATAATATCCTAATATGAAGCCATAAGGTATTATTCAACCACAACAACCTCATCCAAGTCAAAGCTAACACTTAGAAAGAGGTGGGAGATCCCATGATTCCCTCTAACAAGATTGGTGCTCCCCAAGAGTTGAACAAAGGGAACCATCCTCTAACAAGATTGGGCTCCCCCATAATGTCCAGGAGGCACCACCTTTCATAAATGCCCAAAAAATGGTCGATTTTCCAAGAAAAAGTTGTCTTTCCACCTTCAAATGATGGGGCTTCTTATTCCAACATGACTTATGGGTTGTGAATACTTTTTTCATTGTGTCAATGGGTTGTGACACTTATCAAAGTGAATACAACACTTTTTAAGGTACATATGACACTTGTGATAGTGCATGCAACACTTAACAAGGTGCATATGTCACTTTGCGACACTTGTGACACTTAGGGTGCGAAACTCAAGTGTGACATTTTGGTGTGTAACAGTTCTTCCACAATTTCTTTCACTAGAGAGTTCTTCATGCCCTCTCCCACAACTCTAATAGAATTAAGGGTTGTCAATCCTTACCCTTCTCCTTTTTCTCTATCTACATATACAAATCTTCATAAAAAAAGTTTATTTTAAAATACCAACCATTACAAGTAAGATCTATCCATGAGATCTTATCCTCCACATTTAATGCACTTGAATGGAAAACTTCATGCCCAATACTTTTGTAGTCCTCTCATGTAATCCTCCATACATGTTGTCTTTGAATCAAATCATATTCTCTGCTTCTATATCTACAATTCAAAATTCCATATTTATCCATCCAATCTCAAAGAAAAATTACTCGTTGATACCAAAATTGATGACCATCCTGGTCTTACCCACAATTTTGTAGAATTTTAAAGTCAATTTTGTTCATCTCAGAATTTAAGATACTCCTTTGATGGTTCACTCAATTCCTCCTTAACAGAGTTCAAAAATTATTTTGTTTACAAACCAGTCAATAAAGCTCAGAACCGGGAGCTAAACCTCCCATAGGATCTCGATTATGACCATGAGATTATATACTGAAGCAATTTACCTTTGGTGTGTAATTCATATGTCCTCTGGATATTTCCATAGTCTCCAATTTGGCACTTAATATTTTCCCTTGCAATCTTATTTCACTCTTCAAATTCCTATCCCTATTGTTTATTTTCAACAGGATCGACGATACTCAGTGCACCTCAGACTGTTCTAGCCTTCAATCCTCATCATTGATTTCTCCTAATCAGACAATTTAGATTTACCCTTCTTTCCTTTTTTAGGATTTTATTTATAGGACTTCCCCAAGTCACTTCACTTTGAAATTATATTTTTAACATCCCCATTATAATCCCTAGTTTCATTAATTCTTATGTAGATATAATATGTGGCTACAGCCAAGCGATGTAATATGTGAATTGTATTTCAATGTTTTAATAATAAAATGTGTTTCCAACTACTAAGGGAACATGGACAAGAGATGGAGGATGAATTAATCCACAAGAAAGGGGAGTGTCTAGGATAATGTCCAAGAGGAGTCCAAGGGGGGAATTACCCATGTTTATGGATTTAACCCATTTTCCTAAATCTTATATTGTATATGAACCTTCCCATTTTTTTATTGAGTGTTTCCAAATCGAATCATTGAATACATGTAAAAGGGTGGGTGTGAGTGGTTACATCCCAAAGTTATTGGGAACATGGGGGTTGAGTAAAATTATCATGGGGAAGAGTGTGAGTCAATAAAGGAATCAAAAGAGATTAATTTTGTATGGGCTGGGATAGAAGTAACAACAGTTCGAGAATTTTGGGTAGTTAGTCAAGTTTGGGCATCATAATATAGTTTGGAGTAGGTGCATCGATAGGAGGGAAAAACATGGATTGTAATTGGATAGAATTGGAGATGGAGAACTGAAGGGCCAGATTGTCAAGCCAGAAGAGTTAAATCATACATGACTTGCACTAAAACGACAAGTGTTGTTGTTGGTTTACTGATATTTTTCCTAGCAACAGTTTCCCTTGAGTTCCTAGCTAAGAGATTCTTAGCTACCTGTGCTAGAGACACCCTGAGAAATGAATGGAACAATCCCTAGGTTATCCTTCATAAATGGATGGTACATCCCTTGGGTTAAGCATGATAAGTAGATGGTACATCCCTTTGGTTATACCTGATAAATGAATGGTACATACCTAGGGTTATCCTCAATAAAGGGATGTTACATCCCTTGGGTTATCCCTGATAAATGAATGATGCATTCCTTGGGTTGGGGGGGTTAAGAGGAAGAGAGATGGTGGAAACGTCGGGATAGATGTAGGAGAATATAAGTTGGGTTGAGAGAATTATGAGATGTGAGTGCCCTATGAGAGACCACCCTCTTTTGTCGATTTCTAGCCTCAACTCGGGGGTGAATGGTTGTTGAGATTTGGAAGAGTCAATCTATGGTTGGCTGGAATGTCCATCCCAAACAACTAGTTGCACGATTATTGTTTAAGTGTTTTATCTTGTACTGAGTTATAGACATATGGTATTGTTGTGCATGAACTTTTCACAAATGAGAATGACTTATATGTTATTGTAATGAACGATTTAGTTGTATCTCATGTTGATTATTAGAATACTTTAGATGCATATGTTTTATGGTTATTGTTGTAGCTAAATATGTTATAAATTGTAGTTGTAGGCTATGGCAAAATGAATAACAACAAAAGAATGGATTTGATTAGAAGAATTTTGTGTTATGTGTATTCCGCGCATTTTTTTTCCTAGTTACGTTACTAAAATGGTATCAGAGATGATAAAAATAAATTTTTTTCTCGACATGACACAACTTTGGTGGTTGGGTATGTTACAAAGTGGTATAAGAGCCCAATTTTTCAACACTAAGCATGGATGATCCACTTACTAGAGAACATAAGTGAAATTAGACAGTTGCAAGAGAACTATCTGATAGAGGAAGAGTTCATTTGTAAATCATTTGACAAAATGTTTACGGTGTTCAGTGGTAAAATTGGATGAAATTGGGAAAAATCCCTAAGTTCCTACAACTAATAATGGTTATTTTGAAGTGAAAGAGTCAAATTTGAAAAGAAATGAACATATTTTTATTTACGGGGCTTGATTTGGTGGTATTGAGATTATTTCCATAGCTCTATTTGCAAACCAATAAGGAATTTTAATTTTGGTAAACTTTTAGCAATTTTGGAATTTTGGAAAATAGGCGAAATTGGAAAAATTTCAGTATTTTTCCATATGTTGATATCAACATGACATGGGGGGAGACACATATCAATTGATATGGAGACATGTGACATGTACTTTCATGGTGGCAGGCACACAGAGGAAGGGAGTTAGAAAAATAGTTAAGTGTTGGGACTTATTATGATTCTGTGAGTTGGAAAGTCCACAAAGGTAAAAATGGATAAGTGTTGGGAGTTATTATGAGTTCATGAGTCCGCAAGTTTGTGATTTTGTGAGTTTAAAAGGGTAAAAATGGCCAAGTGTTGGTATTTATTATGATTCCATGATTCTCGGAGTCCGCAAAGGTAAAAATCGCTAAGTATTGGAACTTATTATGATTTCATGAGTCCGCGAGTCTGCAAAGGTAAAACCGACTAAGTGTTGGACTTATTATGAGTTAGTGAGTCCGTGGGTCTATGAGTCTATGAGTCCACAAAGGTAAAAATGTCCAAGTGTTGGACTTACTATGAGTCAAACAGTATGTGAGTCCATACAACTAAGTGTTGGACTTATTATGAGTCTGTGAGTCTGTGAGCTTATGAGTCTGTGAGTCCGCAAAGTTAGAAAAATGGCTAAGTGTTGGACTTGTTATGATTCTGTGAGTCTGTGAGTCCGTGTGTCTAAATAGATGAAAAAATAATCTAAGTGTTTATACTTTCTGAATAGACTTATGAAAGGAATAATTGTGCTTTCATGACTTCACAGGTCCGCAAGTCTATGAGTCTGAATAGATGGAAAAATAATCTAAGTGTTTTGGATAGACTTATGAAAGGAATAAATGTGCTTTCATGAGTCTGTAATATTGTGATCCCATGACTCCATGAGTCTGAATAGATGGAAAAACAATCTTATTGTTGATGCTTTTTAGATGGACTTATGAAAGGAAGAATTATCCTTTTGTGAGTCTACAAGTTTGCGAGTTCATGAGTCTGTGAGTCCGAATAGATGGAAAAATAATCTAAGTGTTGAAAATTTTTGGGAGAACTCATGAAAGAAAGAATTATGATACATTATTGGAACACAATTGTACATAATTTCATGGATCTTGTTAATTATTTTAGCCTAACAAATTTTGTTGGCTGCAAGTCTTGCAAAAATAGAGGTACAGAAAGAAACTTAGTTCTTATATGAGGACTACAGTCATGGAAGATGATCAAGGGTCTTACATCCATTGGGAAGAGTTTATATGTCAGCATATTAGCATGGGGAATGTTGAAATAGATTCAAATGGAAGAAGAGATAGGAAAGATCATGTCACTATGAGAATTTTGCATAGGGAAGTAAAAAGATAAAGGGCCTATAATGAAAGGATTATGAAGGCTTAGGAAGATATACTTTAGATCTAGAACATGTTGCATAACCAAGTTAACAAATATTCTGGCACCAAGAAAACAACTAGTGCTAGAAAAGTATCAACATCTAGATCTCACATCAAAAGGGATGATCATGGAAATTATAGGTAGTCAAGAAGCATTATTAGTCTCCACCCTTCTCTAAGGAATTCCACTAGAAGAACTCATGAAATTTCAGGACTAGGAAGCATCCCAAGCATGTCTCCTATTTGAAAGCAAATAACAATGCCTAAGGAAGAAATATTGCAATGTGAACTCAGGAAAATAAGGCCACCTACTTTCAATGGTGAACACATGAAAGGAGAAGAGGAAAAGGATTGTCTGTTTGAAATGAAGATCTGCATGACTATCCACCTTGGGTATAAGCTAGGATTTCCACCTACCACTTGAAAGGAGAGGCATCCATGTGGTGGGATCAAATTAAGAAAGCCAAAAACCTCGATGAGAATATGATCTCATGGAGGTAGTTCAAAGGATAATTCCAAGAGAAATATTTTTTCGAGCATTACTATGAGAGAAATATGAAAGAGTTCTTTGAACTCAAGTTGGAAATCATGAAAATGGAGGAATATGAGAAGTGGTTATTTGAATTGTTTAAGTATGTTGACTTCATCAAGGATTAGAAGGTTAAAATCCAAAGGTTTCTAAGTGGGTTACCCTCCTTATATAGTGATAAGATTTAATATGACAACCCCAATACCTTGGATGAAGCCAGAAGTTGAGAAAGGAACCTTTATGAGAAAATAAAAGGAAGGCGAGTGTTCCAAAATACTTGGAATGATAGGATGAAAGAGAAAAAGGATCAAAGGAAGAAAGGTTTTAAGCCATCCTTTTTCATAAATAACTCCCAAGCAAGTCACCAATCCCAGGAAGCCCAAAATAATCAAAAGAATACATATTCATTTGGGAAAAGGCCAAGGTAGCATCCTGTTCAATGTTTGGGATGTGGAGAGAATCACTTATCTAAGGACTTCCCTCATAAAGGAGAAGGAATGGAGACTATCCACAACATTCAAGAGGCTGAAACAATGAGAGACATCGGAGGAAGTAGGCCAAGTATTTATGCGGCCTTGGAAAGAAAGTAGGAAGAATATCAATCCCCCATGACCAAAGTGGAAGGTAAGATTAATAACCATCCCATAACAATTTTAATTGATTCTATAGCTAGCCATAGTTACATAAATTCTAACATTGTTGAAAGATTTAACTTGCAAAGGAGTAAGCATAAGAAATCTTGGTTAGTTCAATTAGCCATGAGAGCTAAGAGAAAGATCAATTAGTTGGTTAAATATTGTCAAATATACATGAATGGAATAAAAACAAAGGTAGATGTAAAAATAATACCATTGGGTTCATATGACTATATAATCAGCATGGATTGGTTCGAAAAGTATCATGTTGTCCTCGACTGTTACAACAAGATAATCACATGTCTCGATGAGGAAGGTTAGTAAGGAAAGATTCAAGGCAATCCAGGATCTATAGTTGTTAGAGAGATTTCAACTATGCAGTTAAAGAATATATTTAGGAAGGGATGTCAGGTGTTTTCACCCCATATGGAGGAGGAAACCAAAGATAGAGTGGCAAACATTGAATACCATCCAGTCTTGAGGTATTTTGAATTTTTTTTAGGGATATCCCATGATTTACACCAAAGAGAGGAATTGATTTCTCTATTGATTTGGTGCAAGGATTTTCCTTGGTGTCTAAGACACCATACATAATGGGTACACCAGAATTGAAGGAGTTGCAGATGCAACTAGAAGAGTTGTTAAAAAAAAGGTATATATTCTCATGTGTCTCACCTTGGGGAGACCCATTTGTTTTTGTGAAGAATATCCATGGAAGTTGGAAGCTTAAGGATGTGTATTGATTTGAGGCAATTTATTAAGGTTACCATAAAGAATAAGTATACTTTACCCAGAATTGTTGATTTGTTTGATCACCTGAAAGGTCCAAGAATATTTTCAAATATTGAACTAAGATCAGACTATCATCAAGTAAGGATAAGGGTAGAATATATTAGTAAGACAACATTCATAAAACGATATGGGCATTATGAACTCATATTAATTTCATTTGGACAATCAAATTCCCCAACAGTTTTTATGTGTTTGATGTATGGAGTGTTTAGGAATACCTAGACAAGTTTTTGATTGTGTTATTAGATGATATACTTTTCTACTCCAAATTAGAAGAGGAACATGAGAAACATTTAAGAATGGTGTTAAGTGAGATCGGAAGAG
>CBVK0100462224.1:0-12237 GCA_900067695.1 Picea abies
TTCTAGAAGATTCGAGAAAATGCTCATTTTTCCCATGTGCAGGAATTCTCGCACCCTAGCTATAGAGAAACCTGCGAACACCTCACACCCTAGCTATAGTGCAACTTGCGAGAATGGGTCATTCTTGCACCCTGCCTATATAGAAACCTGCGAACTTCCTTTTTTATAAGGTTTTTTCATAGGAAAATGCAAGTTCTTTTCTTAGGAAAAGTTCTTCTCCCTTCTTTCTTTAGGAACTCAGGCTATTGACCCCTCTGAAGGCAACAGATAGGTTTACATCATTAATGATCATAGGGATGACGAAAATAATGTGTAACAACGACACCTATTCACTGCAAGGATAGTCGAGCTTCAAGAAGACACCCTCATGGTGCTAGTGACGTGAAAGGATATGGAAAGGTGGTATGAGAAGGCACACTAGGTAGTGGAAAGGATCGAATAAATCAACACAGTTCAACAAGTTCAAGATGCCAAAGAGAATGACATCTGGGTACTCAGGGAAAGAAACATCGAACGCATAAATAAGTTGGTCGAATATTGGGTAAAAATGGCTCAAGAACCTCATTGGGAAATTTGAGAGAAATGGGTTGAATGCGAAAAGAGTTAGAAGAAGAGAAATAGGGAAATGAGGGACATCGACCTCCCTAACTTCGACACACCTAAGAACTTCGTCAAATTCTATGACATAGTCAAATTACACGCCAAACAAGACTCGTCATGGCTACGAAGGTAGAAAAGATGGCAGACATGGCGCCAGGACAAGTGCAACAGTTCATGGAACACCCGATCAAAGATCGAACCATGTTGCAACATTTAAGGTCCAGAATAGTCAAGTATCGGGAATGGGAAGTAGAGATAAGAAATATCCTTTCAACCCCAATGGAATAACATAGATTCACGTATGCTAACACATGCAAGGATCTCTTTGTCAAATGGTCGGAGTACAACAAGAGCCATCCACTCAAGTGAGATCACTTGATGACTCTTGGAAGACTGAGAGAAGAAAGTGCCATGTGGCGAGCTTTGTTTTACTTAGCTACACTTTTAATAGTTATTTTTAGTTAATACTATGTTATAAATAGGAGGATCGACCTGTTAACAAGGATCAATGGTTGTTGCAAAGACCCTCATCTTTTGGATTTGTAAAGAACTATTTCAGAGTTTCCTTAATTGAGAAGTCTTGCTTAGGACCAGAGACAAGTTTGTGTTTTTTTATCAAAAGCGTGTATGATTGGATATGGACAAGAATTATTTTTTTATTTCATCTCACGAATGGATGTTGTAATGAGTAAGAGCTTCTAAAATCTATTGATAAGTTATCTGATTCAATGTTTTGTTTTTATAGTTCTTCTCTTTAATGATGAAAATAAATCGTTGTGTTAGTACTAGGCTTGTGGTAGAGAATCATTGTCTTCATGATAGAGTGAAAGAGTTATCTTAAGTTAAACCTTCTCCACTAGTTAAGATTTTCCCACTTTGTTACCTAGCTGTGTTTTACCAGATTTTATCTTATATTGGTCCCACCTATAAGAGAAAATTCAAAAAAGAAAATGTCTGAACTGAAGGAGATGTTTTCATAAGAAGACATCCTATCTATCACTATGTGTTGGCACAGGGGAAGAACCAAGGTTCAACACTTCAACAATGCACCAACAAAACCCTAACTATCATCCCTTTCGACAACACCTACGAAGCAGGCGAAGTCTCACCCAAGGTAGAGGCAAGGGGAGTTATAGGACTCAAGTGTATGTAACCAAGTTGGGACACAAATCCGTGATTACAACACTTCACAGGGTACTTAGGAACAACATATATTAATTCATTATCTTTATTCACATCGCACATCAAACCCTAAGTACAGATCGACGCAGTAACAATGAAAAAATACACATTGCACTTTAGCATCATAAGTCATACCTAACACATTCAACATATATAAAGAATTAAACATTCATAGATATATCTATCATTCATAAAATTCAATGTGTTATCACTTTGTAAATTCTCAGAGGTTGTTGAAAGGAAGAAGAAATTTACCAGAGGTAACTTTATCCAACCACTTCAAAACTAGGATCTAGCCCTCCTAGTTTCAGAGAGGGATCTCTTTGTGATATTTAACTTTGTTTCAAATTTCAGATAATAGTCTAGTTAAAATGAATAGGACCGACTTGTTTGTTTTTATAAAATGGTTGAAATGTCACTTACACATCCATTGGGCTATGGGGTCTTTTTTATAAAATTTGATACCAACTAACAAGTTTTAAAAGGTATTCTCATAGGGAAGGATAATGCAACTATTGGATTTTTTAGCATAAAAATGATGTAAAAAAGAGAATATGAGATAATCAATTATAACCAATAAGAATTTAAGAATTTCTTAATTATAACATCAAAAGAAAACATTTATATCATTTAAGTTCGGAAACAGAGTATACGAGGATAAATTCAGCAACTTTCGCTACTTCCAAATGATCAGTTTTAAAAAAAAAAAAAAATGAACACTGAGAGAGATAAACATTCAACAAAGATGAGAAAAATTCACCAATAGCTAACACACGAGAATCCTGTGAAACATCCATTTTATTACCAATAGCTCTCTGATAAAAATTACAATACTTACAACTTTCTTGGGCATAAAGATCAACCCTCAATACTTCAAATTTTGAAGTATTTATAATAAAAATTACAAATGACCCTGTCATTAATGATTAGGATGTGGAAAATTCTAAATCTAACTAACTAGATAACAAGATACAAAAATGTAGGAACTGATGACGATCTATCATATTTTTCATGTTGATTCTGAGGAAGGTTGTTGGTGAGTCATTCACATGACTTTGACTGCTCGGCTTGCTTACTTGGATTGGACACCTCATTGCTTACTCGATAAATTTGCATAGCTCTTCCCATCTCAGCTGAATGGGAATGGTGACTTTGAGCAATCTTTGGTAGGTTTCATCAATTTCAGTATATTTGGAAAAAGTCGGCTTGACTATGAAAATATATTTTATTTCATGCTATATGCTGAGGTTTGGCTACAAAGTCTCCAAGAATGCCTTGCCTGTTATGCGGCCCTATATCCCTAAGAACTTGGAACTATCCTTAGCCACTGTAGTTGTCTTCTGGTTGTAGTCAAGAAGGGTCATCAACTTGTCATTTAACACCATTAAACCAGGAAGAACTTTCTTTTGTAGGGCATCGATCTTGCTGAAGAACCTCTAAAATATGATGTCCATGTTCTAGACTTTCTCTTCCAGCTGCAACATCAATCCTCTTTTGGTCAACACCCTTTTGACTTTCAGGATAGTATCTGTCCTGTCTTCAATCTTCAGGTCTTCGAATTCTTCACTGGTCTTTGAATTCAGAAACCTAATTATTTCATTTGCTTTAGTGGGCATTTCCCCCAGCTCTCCTTTTATCTTGTTGATATCTTATCTGATCCTCAGCACCAGTTCATTTTTCTCGAACATGATTTGCGCCATAGGCCAAACTTCATTTATGGATTTGGAGATATTCATCCAAATGTTCTCCTTAGCTTCTGCTAGTGTTTTACCCCCCACTGTTTTCTTTTGCAGCTGTTGTATTTCCTGCTTGAGCTTTTCTTATGTTTTCCTTTCAATGTTGAAGCTTTTCTGGTAGGAGGCCTTGAGCTCCTAGAGATTCTCAACCTCTTTCTTTAGTCTATTGATTTTTGTTCCTTGCAGGGTCATATCCTCCATTGATTTTGCTAACTCCACAGATTTTTCTAGAGCTATCAGTGGGGTGGCTGATGGAAGTTCTACTGTGGTGGTTGTTGATACAGTTGTTGTGATAACTCCTATGAGGGGAACTGCACTCAATGGGATGAATTCCATTGGTGTTGCATGTTCTTTCTCCTTTAGAAACCTCTCCATCTCTACCTCCATTTCTTTTATCGGTGCATTATGTTATCACTCCAAGAAACTCTTTGTGGTTGTGGGTCAAAGATTCTTGGTAACTTAAAGTAAACTTGTTTTTGTATTTTGTATGTGTGGATCAATGGGATGAATCAATTACAGTATGGTATTCATACAATCAAAATGAGAATCAAATGAACCAGTGCTCTCAAATATCAATAATCATAAGATAGCTTTTAAAGTGGGTGAGAAAACAATGCTTGTAAACCAAATACAAATGTAGGGTTTAATAAACAATGATAAGAAACTATTAATCAAGTTATGAGCTAACCAATGAGATGATAGTCATTTTGTAGCCAAAACAACTTGAATAAAAGTACAGAAGGAAAGATGAGAATCTGACATCAATAGAGAGAGAAAAATGTGATTTGTATTATCATATGAAAGGCCTGTTTACAATATAGTATTTCCGCTATCCAAAATTGAACCCCTCCTTCTATCAAATGATAGGTATTTATATCTTTTACAATAGATCCCAGATCCTATAAACATGGATCTAGATTTCTAAATATGGAAAACAGAGTACAAAACTTAATACAATAAGATACATAATATTTAACCAAATAGATTTAATCTGATCATTACAAGTCAAATTTGACAGCTAAAGCATTATTTGGCAGTCTATAGGTGAAAATCACAGATTCAGAATTCTGTCTTTGATGACTGGGAGATTTCATGTCAAGATTTATTGTGCCATTTGGTGTTATTTCCTCAACACATGTCTTTAAAGCTGGATGAGAAAGATGATTTAGCTCCTCCTAATTATTATCCATCATTTAACACCTTTCCCACGTGTTCAAGAAATAAAAAATTGTAATCTGGGTAGAAAGAAGATGTTTATGGACTCTTCTGCGCTTTCACCAGCTCTTTTGTCCCGAATCCACCCCTTTAGCTGGTGAAAAGGAAAGCTTTCAACGGCTAACTAGCCGATTTCAGAACCAAGAACCTTTAGCTGGTGAATTCACATATGTTTTAATGAAAACTTCCTTGGGAAAAATCAAATTTTTGAGTCATAGAGAGTCTATTTTACACGCTTGAATAGTCGATTGACAACTAGAAATCCTAATATTTCCAATGGTACTTTAAGATCTATTTTTAGAGATTAGGAAGGTAGTCAAAAGTCCTCCACAAGATGAGGCATAATTTTTCAAACAAATTTCTGAATGAATTATTTGATTGCTAACATCTGGCTCCAACTGGGATGGAGACCTCCCTGCGAGGTTTCCAAGAACCTGGAAGACCTTGTGCCTTTAGTATTGGTCATGGAGTCATTTGTCCTTCACAATTTATCATCTGAAAACCTGTAGCAACCTGTAACCTGCTTATAACTTGCTTGTTTATTCATTTAATCAATCATAGATCTCAATGCTAAATACAGACTGCTTAATCTCTGTCTGAGAAGAATGCATGATGAACTGTTGATCTGGAATTTTCATCTCATCATCTTCCTCTCTACAATCTTCTTGTGTCTGCAAATTAGAAAACCGAGGGCTGCACTTTCACCGACTCACTTGTTTTTGGAAATGCCATTTAGACGTTGAAACCTTGAACTTTCACTGGCTAACTTCAGCTTCAAAACAAAGATTAGTTGTTGAAAAGATTTTCTTTGATTTTTGGAAATACCTTTTGAAAATCGATTTATTATAGGAATAAACAAGTTATATCCTATACTTTGACATTTAAATTTCTAAAAAAAATGTATGGAACTCTATTTATGACCATGTTATCCCCAAAATTTTTGGCTTTTTCACCTAATCTTCTGCTAAACTGAAAATTGTCTGTAATTTGTTGTATTGATCAACAATGAATTCACAGTTGAAATTATCAAATGGCATCCTATTTAGAGATCTCTCAGTCATCAGTTCCAAGGCACACAATGAATAGTAATGTGTGCCAAAGCTTTTTTATCTTTCATTCTAGTTTTCAACAGGGTAAGTGAAAGCAAGTTACTAATGACCTGGGTACTAGCAAACACTTCCCATAAATTTTCCATTTGAAGTTTCCATAAATAGATGATTGCAGCAATAAGTGTTCCTTTGACAAAAAAAAATCTATCATATCATCGATCATATCTGGATTGCTTTCCCAAGGCAGAAGTAATCTCACAAAATGAAAATGTTGATGAATTCACAATCGAACTTTCTTTTGTGTTCCGATATTTGCTAAATATTTGTAGAAAATTCTTCTGTCCACAAGATTTCTGCCTGCGCACCATATGAATTTACAGAGGGTTTATTAAATGGTGAATAACTCAACACTCACATCTTGGAAGAAATAAATTATATCTCTGTAATATTCAGATATTGGAATCGATCTCTATATGATCTCTTAGCATAGGAATTTAATGAAAATTCATCTTGGGCTGTCGTTTGAAATGCACTATGTATTTGAAAAAAAAAACTAAACTCCTGCATGTTGCCTTTGAAACTAGTAGCTTTTAACTTGTTGCTCGAGCCACCTACATATTTAGAATACCAAATTTTCTACACATACATTCTCTTCCTGTAGCCTGCCTATTTATTTCAGAAATCAACAACTGAACATGATCTACTTGCTCATATGATGAGCTTATTCACTACCTACTCTTGCTCTAACCATTGTACTGATGCTCAATCAAGTAAACTCATGCTTCCAATGAAGCCATATCAGATACTGATTTACTGAACATGTTCTTGATCTTGACCCGACAAATAATTTAATGCATAGCCAACAAAAAATTAGTTTGAACTGATGACGAAGCCAATTTTCATTT
The DNA here is from genome assembly GCA_900067695.1 of Picea abies. Classification (NCBI taxonomy): domain Eukaryota; kingdom Viridiplantae; phylum Streptophyta; class Pinopsida; order Pinales; family Pinaceae; genus Picea; species Picea abies. The sequence continues at coordinate 6,688 of CBVK0100462224.1, forward strand.
GACTAAAATACTTTAACATATATTTTGTTCATAGATTCTAAAAGGTTTGCGATAGGGTCATTAAAACCATAAAATAATACCTCTTTGAACTGCTGATCCAAATGACTGTATTGTAGTTGTCGATTGCTTTCACTGATCTTAATGTTGAAATTGGACTGCTCAACCGTTGTCGGAGAAAAATGCAAGTTGAACTGCTGATTTGAACCTTTCTGCTCCTCTCCACCATATCTCTATAATTTGATCTCATCATGATGATATGATGGCTTATCACAGCTAACAATTTCTTCTTCAACAATAATATCTTTACAGGATATATCAAAACTAAAAATATATTCTTTAGACTCTTGAAAAACAGATTGGTAACAAGCATCAATTACAGCATGCACACATTTCTAATCATTTGTCTTCTGAAAAATGGAATTAGATAAAGTTCTAGTAGACAACAAGATTTCAGAAATCTCAACATCTCCTTCCTTATCATAATTTGAAATAACATATTCATAAGAAGAAGACATAATTTGAAATAACATATTCATAAGAAGAAGAATGTCTCTGATACTCTAGTTGGAGATAAGATAGTCTCTGAAAATCTTGTTGCTCAAGGTTACTGCAAATTCCCATGATCTACAAATCTAGAAACTGTGTATCATATGCATGTGTAGCTAAAGAATCTAATTCTTCAGATTCATGAAAATCGGAAATAGAGGTAATAGGAAAACCCTCAGCTTCTTCATCAGTCCTTCCTAATTCATGTTTATGAGGAGACATATCACAGTGAAGATCATTTGAAAGATGATGTAAATTTTGAGAAAAAGATTCTTCCCTATTAACATCTTCAACTCTTTTTTGCAATTCATATTCTACACAACAATTATCAAATAAAGACTTATATGGAAAGAACCCTTTGCAGTGCTCATTAAATAATCTATGAAAATCCTTCAATGATGAAATACTGGAAGGAGGTAAAGAGAAATACCACTAACGTGCATCACCATACAATGAATGCATGAACATATTCATGTTGTAGATCTAATAAATCCATGCACTCATGGAATTTGAGGAGGTGTTCTGCAAGATTTTCTTCTTTGTTCTCTTTGAAGACAGGTAGAAAATCTACCCATTCTGACATATCAGGTACTAGATGTGGGAAACCAGGAACTGAAGAAAAGTCAAGAGGTGCAAACCTCCGAGCCAAAAGGGCAGCAAATGCTTTTGACATTTGATTATTGTGGAGCCACCACTGAATCTGTCTTTCATGGATTCGCTAGATAGATGATTACAACCAAGAGAATGTCCAGGCTTTGTCTATCATCAAAGCTAGATCTGTATCGTGTCCCAAGGAAGCTGAGCTTCAATCTCGTTTACCTGACAATGACGCCAATTTGTTATCACTCCAAGAAACTCTTTGTGGTTGTGGGTCAAAGATGCTTGGTAACTTAAAGTAAACTTGTTTTTGTATTCTGTATGTGTGGATCAATAGGATGACTCAATTATAGTATGGTATTTAGACAGTCAAAATGAGAATCAAATGAACCAGTGCTCTCAAGGACCAATAATGAGATGATAGATTTTAAAGTGGGTGAGAAAATAATGCTTATAAACCAAATACAAATGTAGGGTTTAATAAACAATGATAAGAAACTATTAATCAAGTTATGAGCTAACCAATGAGATGACAGTCATTTTGTAGCTGAAACAACTTGAATAAAAGTATAGAAGGAAAGATGAGAATATAACATCAATAGAGAGAGAAAAATGTGATTTGTATTATCATATGAAAGGTTTGTTTACAATATAGTATTTCTGCTATCCAAAATCGAACCCCTCCTTCTATCAAATGATAGGTATTTATATCTTTTACAATAGATCTCAGATCCTATAAACATGGATCTGGATTTCTAAATATGGAAAACATAGTACAAAACTTAATACAATAAGATACCTAATATTTAACCAAATAGATTTAATCTGGTCATTACAAGTCGAATTTGAAAGCTAAAGCATTATTTGGCAGTTTGTAGGTGAAAATCACATTTTTAGAAATCTGTCTTTGATGAGTGGGAGATTTTTTGTCAAGAGTTATTGTTCCATCTGGTGTTATTTCGTCACCACATGTCTTTAAAGCTGGATGAGAAAGATGATTTATCTCCTCCTAATTATTATCCATCATTTAACACCTTTCCCATGTGTTCAGGAAATAAAAAATCACAATCTGGGCAGAAAAAGGATGTTTCTGGACTCTTATGCATTTTCACCAACTCTTTTGTCTTGAATCTTCCCCTTTAGCTGGTGAAAAGGAAATATTTCAATGACTAACTAGCCGATTTCAAAACCAATGAGCTGGTGAAAGCGCATATTTTTTAATGAAAACTGCGTTGGGAAAAATCAAATTTATGAGCCGTGGAGAGTCTGTTTTACACGCTTGAATAGTCGATTGACAACTAGAAATCCTAAGATTTCCAATGGTACTTTCAGATCTATTTTTATATCTTGTGAAGGTAGTCAAAATTCCTCCAGAAGATGAGGCATCATTTTTCAAACAAATTTCAGAATGAATTATTTGATTACTAACACATTATGTTCCATGATCAATTTTAGAATTTCCTCCTTTTCACCTTTTGTCTCAGCCATTTCTTTGGCCTGTGAGTCTTCTGTAGGTGGCAGTTTTATTTGCTTCCTCAAAGATGCTATGTAAGCATTTTTTTTCTTGAGCATCTCCTCAACTTCTTTCACATTTGAGGGGTCATACCCAATCTTGAGCACCAATTATTCTAAAGACTTAATTATGTTATCCTTTGCAACAGATGATATATTCCCCAACTTTAATTGAGTCTAAAAATTGTTCATAGAAACCTGTAATTTGGCAGCAGCAGTGGAATAATTGGCTAATGTTGAGAGCATCATTTCTCCAGTCTGCCTGTGTAGATGCATCTGATCATCCTGATGTACATCTCTGGTGTTAAATTCCATTGTATCCCTCTTGTAATCAGTGATTTATTTTCGATGGGGTACTTGTGGCTGCAAGAATGCCAAGCACATTCTTCCTTTATTTGTATCAAAAGATGATAACAATCTATGTTATGCTGTGGATGTTTTCTTCCAAAACTGAGCATAAGTGTTGTTGGTTAGCATCTGATTCTTCTTCTTGATCATATCGTATTTCTCAAAAATACTCAGCTTTGTACCCCATTTATGTGGTTGGTTGATTAGTGAGGTGTCATTCTGCTTCTTGGATGAAGAAGTAGACAATATCTATTGGTTTCTTGAGACAAGAGGTGAATGATCTCCTTTTATAACTGTAGTGGACTCAATTTCCTTTTCACTAGTTCTGTCAGTTGTATGACTGCCTTTTGGCCTTTTGGTGTATACTTGAAAATCCCCAGCTGAGATTTTTGTGGCTGAAGGGGAAGTATCCTTTCTAGGTATTTTCTCTTTTGGTACCTGTGGTGTGGTTGTTTGCGAGATAATGACTGAAGGAGATTGTTGCTCTACTTCTTCCAGAATGTTCACCTCTCTATCTTAGGCTTGGGTGCATGAACATACGGGGCATTTTTATTCTTCACTCTCATCTCTATGATGATACCACATGGATCATAGTTCCATAGGAAACTTGTGTCGAACTTCATCTCTTTCAATAGTTTGTCTGCCTCTTCCCCAATAGCTCGGCTATTGCAGATAAAGGATCCTATCTTCCCCTTGATTCTTAGTTGTTGTTTCTTCTTCAGAGATACAAAATGTATATCATATGAATTTATCATTTGTCTAATATACTTCAGGGAAAATATCCGAATAGGAAAGTATTTGGGAAATTTGTATGGAGCTAACTCACACCCATATACTCTAATTTTTGTGTGATTTTGATACAGGAACCAATATCTAGTCTTAGAGAGATCCAAAAGGTGTAAAACTATTTGGATCTCCTCATTTATCCTCAGCTCTAGTCTACCACTGAGCATGCTTACCACTGGGTGATAAAACAACTCAATAAATAGCTTGAAATTAAATTTTGTGGAGTTTCTTCTGAGTAGCGAAGTCCAAGAGGTGACAGGTTGTGGTTTGTTTTCCTGGTCTCTGCATGGTGAATGAAAACTTCTCTACTAAAAATAACATGAACATGTAAGATAGTATTGAAGAATACCGAAAAATGCCCTCCGTGGGAAATTTGAAAAGTTGGTCATGTATGTTCTCGGCTAGAAAACTATTGTAGTCGAACTGGGTGGTGGATTTTTCTTCGGCGGTGAAAATGGATAGGTAACCCAAGATGAGATCATCCACCCATTCATCTGAGAAACAACCGAGCAGACAACATAGCGATGAAATAATTTGGTTTCCCTTTTCTAAAAACATAGAGGAATCGTAAGGGGATCTTTCTTGGGGAGTTGAGTATCCTGTGGGAGGAAAAGGTCAAACATTTGTGCTCCTTGGGAAAAAGATAGGTTTTGGTGCAATTTTGCTAGGACTTCCATGGTGAGGGGAGAGTGGGATTTGGCTCTAGATGTCTGCATCATTTGATCAATGGCCTCGGGCGTGATAGAGAAAAGATTTTCTTCGAACGATGAAACTATGGCTCTCTAGTCGGGGAGGTAATGAGCCTAACATTTGAGGGAAAACTCGGGAAAATGGTGGATTTGGGGAAAAATATACAGAGGGAGATTGGACTCCTAGAGCCTGATCTCATCACTTTGATCTATGAATGTGTCCTTAAACCATGACTGCAATTCGGTGAAATCGAATTTGCACTTTGTCTCTAAGATCAGATAAACCTTGTCGGCTAATGGGATCTAGTCGAGATTGATAGGAGGTGGGAGGAATGGGTTTTCCTTGACTTATGATATTTTATATTTAGGTGTCATCGATCCAACAGGTACCTGTAAACTAAAAAAAAAGTGTTAGTAGGTAGTGGCTATGGCTGGGTTGCTGACTGAAGTATTGAGGAAAATGAAGTTCTGGAGTGCAGAGACTATAAATAGTGGGAAAATGGAGAAAATAGGGATAATTTTAAGTGAATGTGTATCTGTTGGGCATGGAGGATGAGTCAATAGGCTAACAGATACGTTAGCCTGTAATAAATGGCCAACAGATCAACTCAGGTATGAAGTGGCAGGTGAAGGATGGGTGACGGGTGTGCCAAGATGATGTGGAAGGTGATGATTCGAGGATAGGTAAATGGGATAAGACATGTGATAGGTCAAAGGGGAAAGGACACTCAGGCAGAGTAATGAGGCAGGACATGTAAGATGAGATAGTGGGATATGGCATCATGAGGCAACGGGATAGTGGAGGATGATGTCATGAGGTGGTGGCGGTATGGCATGGCTGGTATGGAGGGAAGTGGTTTGGAGTGGAGGGGGTTCAATGCAATGGATCGACAACACGTTGGGATGGGACCTGCTAGGGAAAACCACCTCATTGCAGACCCCCCCACCGTTAAAGGAAGAAAGGTAAAGCGGGTCCAGAATATCTTGTAGACCGTTCACCTGCACACTTTCAGATTGACCATAGATCTATGCACACTTGTTAATCACCATTCCAGACCCCCCCCCCCCCCCC
>CBVK0100462225.1:0-12237 GCA_900067695.1 Picea abies
CGAGATCGGTCTCGGCATTCCTGCTGAACCGCTCTTCCGATCTCACCAGGGCGAGACTCGAAGATATGGAGACCACTTAGAGGCATGGAGCCGACGCGGGAGAGTTCAGCGATCCTGAGATTGAAGAGGAAGATGGACATGACCAAGAAGAAGTCACTGCAGAAGATGCCTCGACAGAGAGGTTGATAAAAGCCATTTCGAGGATGATCTCGAAGACGAAGATGGACATTCCCGTTTATGAGGGAAATATGAACGCAAAGGAGTTGCTGGATTGGATACGAGCACTTGACACCTACTTCGATTATGAGGATATCGAAGAGGACAAGAAGGTAAGGCATGCCATCATGAGGCTGAAAGGACATGCAGCCCTATGGTGGGACGAGCTGCAGGCAGACAGGTGTTCCAAAGGCAAGAAGAAGATAAAAAAGTGGGATCGGATGATCGCCAAGTTGAAGGCAAAGTTCATTCCGAGGGACTACCAGATCACTTTGTTCAGGCGCATGCAGAACCTGAGACAGAAGTTGATGACGGTGAAGGAGTACACCGAAGAATTTTACAGGCTCAACATTCGAGCTGGTCATCGGGAGAGTGATGAAAAAAAGGTGGCGAGATATCTGAATGGTCTTAGGTATGATATTCAGGATGAACTGAGCATGCTGACCATCCACATAGTTGAGGATGCGTATCAGATGGCTCTGAAGACTGAAGAAAAGCTGAGCCGCAAGCAAGGTCAGCGAGGTCGAGGCCGAAGCCAGCCACGAGGAAAGGGTGTTGTTCAAGAGAGAACACAGAAGCCCAGGGAGGATTGGAAAAGACCTCAGGGTAGAGCTGAGAGAGGTGGAACCTCACAGGCGAGACAGCAAAATGTTGAGCTGAGGAGACAACGAGATGATCCGCAAGGAGGATACGCTGATGAAAATACATTTCCTCATACCCAAGGTAGAGGAAGAGGTAGAGGAGGAGTTATCACATGTTTCACATGTGGTAAAGACGGTCATAAAGCCGTTTACTGTCCAGAGAGGAAGATGGATGGAGGTAAAGCTCACATCATTGAGGCGCAACAGAGGCGTGATGTTGAGGGCGAAGATGCAGACAGTGGAAGATCGCTTGGGATGCATAAGATCCTTTTGACACCTGAGAAAGAGGTGGACAACTCAGTGCAGAGGAGCAGACTGTTCAGGACGGCTTGCACAGCTAAGAACAGAAAATGCAAAGTCATCATTGATAGCGGGAGCACTGATAACCTTGTTGCAGCTGAGATGGTGGAAAAGCTAGAGCTGGAGACAACTAAGCACCCGAGCCCATATAAGGTCTCGTGGCTACAAAGAGGGCACCGGGTAAGTGTCACTAAACAGTGCTTAGTTAAATTTAAAATTGGGAATTATCATGACGAGATTTTGTGTGACGTCGTTCCCATGGATGTATGCCACATACTGTTGGGTAGACCATGGCAGTATGATAGAAATGTTGTTCATGATGGGAGGATGAACACGTACACTTTGGAGAAGGATGAGAGATTCCATAGGTTGCTTCCGATAAAGGATAAATATCGGGAAGTAAAATCGGAGGTAAATAGTCAAATACTTCTCATGAGTGGAAAGGAGCTTCTCACAGAGTTGGAGAAGGATGAAGATCCCCAGTTCTTTGTTGTCAGGAAACCGAGGGTTGTCTTGACAAGCACAAGAGTGGATGACTTACCGGACGAGATTCAGGAACTGCTTGGAGAGTTCGATGATATCATCGTGGACGAACTACCTCGTTCGTTGCCACCGGTGAGGAGTGTAAGTCACCATATCGACCTTATTCCAGGGGTGAGTTTGCTGAATAAGGCGGCATACAGATTGACACCTCAAGAGAATGAGGAGGTCAAGAGGCAGGTACAGGATCTGCAGGATAAAGGACTGGTGAGGGAAAGTCTTAGTCCATGTGTTGTTCTGACAGTACTAAGTCCAAAGAAGGATGGAGGTTGGAGGATGTGTACAGACTCCAGGGCGATTAATAAGATCACCGTCAGGTATAGGTTCCCACTGCCGAGGATGGACGACTTGATGGATTGCCTGAGCGGGGCAAATTATTTCTCCAAGATTGATCTCAAGAGTGGATACCATCAGATTCGAATGAGAGAAGGAGATGAATGGAAAACAGCATTCAAGACAAACGAGGGGTTGTACGAATGGCTGGTTATGCCATTTGGATTGACAAATGCACCAAGCACGTTTATGCGGCTGATGAACGAAGTCCTAAGGGAATTCATTGGCAAGTTTATGGTGGTATACCTGGATGATATACTGATTTTCAGTAAAACCAGGGAAGAACATTTAAAGCATCTGGGCATTGTGATGAGGAGACTGCAGCAGGAGAAGCTGTTGATCAATTTAAAAAAATGCTCATTCATGCAGACGGAACTCATATATCTAGGGTTTGTAATATCGGCAAATGAATTGAAGATGGATCCTGAGAAGGTTGAAGTAATCAGAAATTGGCCATCGCCGAGGAATGTTTTTGAGGTACGGAGCTTCCATGGTTTGGCAAGCTTCTACAGGAAATTTATTCGGAACTTTAGTGGAATTAGTGCTGCGATGATGGACACTGTGAAAAAGTGGCATAAGATTTTTCAGTGGACAGCCGAGGCTGAAAGGAGCTTCAATCTGTTGAAGCAGAAGATAACTTAGCAGCCAGTGTTAGTGCTGCCTGATTTCCAGAAGACCTTCCAGGTGAAGTGTGACGCTAGTGGGTATGCTGTTGGAGGGGTCTTAAGTCAGGATGATAGACCTGTGGCATATTACAGTGAGAAGATGGATGATGCGAAGCTGAAATACTCCACATACGACAAAGAGTTCTATGCCATCATACAGGCGTTGAAAAAGTGGAGGCATTATCTTATACCCAAGGAGTTTGTGTTGTACAGTGACAACCACGTATTGCAGTTCGTGAGTCAGCAAGAGAAGCTGAACCAGAAGCATGCGAAGTGGGTAGAGTATATGCAGAACTTTACATTCGTGATCAAGCATATTTCGGGAACTGCGAACAAGGTGGCTGATGCCTTGAGCAGGAAGTGCTTGTTGCTGCAGGAGTTCAGGGTCAAAACCTTAGGTTTTGGAAATTTAAAAGATATGTATGCAGGTGACGCAGACTTTAGCGAGGCATATGAAGCAGCCGAGAACCCAGTCCTCAGAGATAGGATCCCGTGGATAGATTTCTTGATACAGGATGGATTGCTTTTTAAAGGCAACCAATTGTGCATTCCGGATTGCTCTATGAGAGAGAATCTAGTTAAGGAGAAGAACAGTGGAGGGTTAGCAGGTCATTTCGAGCATGACAAAACTTTCGCCAAGCTAAGAGAATCATATTTTTGGCCAGGTATGCGTACATATGTGAAAAGTTTTGTTGATAGATGCCAGATATGTCAACACGCGAAAGGGCGAAAGCAGAACACATGGTTCTATCAGCCGTTTCCCATACCCGAGAGGCCATGGGAGGACATTAGTATGGACTTTGTGTTAGGTCTGCCGAAAACACAGCGCGGAGTGGATTCCATTTTTGTTGTGGTGGACCGATTCTCGAAGATGGCACATTTCATACCATGCCATAAAACGAGCGATGCTACACACATCGCGAATTTATTTTTTAAAGAGATTGTGAGATTGCATGGATTTCCCAGGAGCATAGTCTCGGATCGGGATACAAAGTTCATAGGTCATTTTTGGAGGATGCTATGGAAAAAGCTGGGAACTGATTTGGCATTCAGCTCAGCATACCATCCGCAGACAGATGGAAAGACAGAAGTGGTCAACAGAAGCTTGGGAGATCTGTTGAGAAGTCTGGTGACTGAGCATCACACCAGTAGGGATCAGATCCTACCACAGGCAGAATTCGCGTACAACGATTCGGTGAATCGGAGTACAGGCAAGAGCCCATTTCAGATTTTGTATGGGACACAACCGAGAGGAGTGTCTGAGCTCAGGGAGCCAGAGCAGGCCGAAAATAGTAGCGCGAGAGCTGAGGAGTTCGCTGAGGCGATGAAAGAACTTCACACGGAGGTGAAGAAGCGACTGCAAAAGACGAATCAAGAGTATAAGCGCAGAGCCGATCAGAGGAAGAGACAGCTTCAGTTCGAAGTTGGGGACATGGTTTTAGCGCACTTAAGAAAGGAAAGGTTCCCAAGGGGAACATACAATAAGCTCAAAATAAAGAAGATCGGGCCATGTAAAATTCTAAGAGAATTTGGCGAAAATGCATATGAGCTTGAGTTGCCTGGGGGCATCGGGATATCTCTGATTTTTAACATTTCAGATTTATACCCCTACAGGACAAAAGAAACAGGCCTTGGGACTTTGGAACCAGTGGTTCAGTGGAAAAAGCAATTACCAGTTGCACAGCCACCCTGGATGGAGTGCATACTAGACAAGCGAGTAGGAAGGAAGACCAGGAGAAAGCAGTATTTTGAATACCTAGTGAAATGGAAAGATCACCCAGTGGAGGATGCCAGCTGGGAACTAGAGGCAGTCATACAAAAGCATGGGCACACCATACAGGAGCTCATGGATTGGAGCCCATGAAATTTTTGAGCCGAGGAGTATGATGCAGGAGCATCCGCAACTCGTCACGTGAGGCTGCATGTGGAGAAAGAAAAAGGACCGCAGGGTGACACCAGCATCACGGTTTTGACCACTTTTATGAGCGCCGTCGTTTACATAAAAGCCTCCATATTTAGGTGTACTTGTATACTGAAATAGACCGTGAGTAGATAAGCTCTCGTCCTTGTACAGCAGAGGCACTTATTAGATTTAATGCAGAGAGAGTAGATTTAGTGCAGGTAGATAGGACCATTAAGTTTAGATTTGAAAATTTATCTTTTGAGAGGGAAAACAGGATAAAGGCACCCTCCTTTGTATTATTGCGTTGTTGGCATTAGTAGGAGATCAGTATTAGCATTGAGGAGAAAAAAGGAGAACAGACAGAGAGCTGGTGGAGAATCCCCATGTACAGATATTGAATTAATAGAGAAACCTGATTCAATTTCATGGCTGTGATTTTTCTCTGTATACTGTTAACCTTATGCTGTTGTATGCTTGCTTCTTGTTATGCTTTCATTATATATGATGCATATGTGATCTCATGGCAGATTAGAAATCTGATGGAAAGGAGAGAATAAGTTTAGTTCACTCCACTGATTGAACCAGGAGATTCCTGCATAGAGTGCAGTTGAATTCCTCCGCATAGAGTGCGTAGAGAAGGTTCAATGGGAGAGCTCTTATTCCCATCAACCCAGAGTGGCCCAGTTGAATTTCATCCCATGGGCATAATTATCCCTTGTGTATTGTTGGGATTATGCTTTTGTATCTTCGTTTCAGGTTATATTCTTCTTTCGTATGTTGTGTATGTGATTATGTGGAAGAATTAGAAGCCGGGTGCTTGAGAGAATGAGTTTCAATTGTTTCTTTGCTTAAGCCAGGAGATTCCTGCATTGAGTGCAGTCGGATATCTCCACACAGAGGGCATTGAGGAGGCTAAGCAGTTGAATTTTTTGTTCTCTTTAACTCAGAGTCGTGTCGAGTTATTCGAGCCGTGCAGAAGATTGCAGGTCGGATTGGAGTCTCAGGAGCAAGTTTGATAACAGAGAGGCCGGAGTCCTGTGACGGGGATAGTGCAGAGTCCGAAAGGATTTCAACCCTGGAAAACGTTGGAAGTTGGCCGCAGGGAGTGTTCAAAAAAGTTCTCAGAAGGAGTCAGAAGAGTAACGCCCCGAAATATTAGCACCTTTGTTTTCAGTTGCACTGGACAGAGGTGGCAAAGTGGAGAAATTCCACAAGAGGAAGAGAATCGACGACTTGAATCATCGTGGAGAATCACCGAGATCGCGACCTAACTTATAGGTCAGATGCATCGGGAGTTCGCGACGTAAGATTCTTGTTTCTCACCGGGTGAGGTCACGAGGATGCGAAACACGACGTCCCAGAACGCTTGCATGATGTACGTCGGGATTTGATGATGTGACAAGTGATCTCGGGATATCGGATCTCGAGGGTTTGGAGGTCTCAAAGTCTGATCCCGGAAGAGACGAAGTGGGCGAAGTCGCGAGATTTCGAGTCCCCGACATCTCGGCACTTCGGGTCTCGGAGGTGGAGCATTCGGTGGCATAGGGTCGCGAGTCGCGATAGCACGAGGCTCCGATATACCGAGACAAGGTCGAAGTTGACGAGAAGTATCGGGTCTCGGAACCCAAGAGTCAAATTCCCTGTCACAGAATTCGCGAAGCCGCGAGAACCGATCCTTCATCAGATAAGGAAGGGAGGATCTCCGAAAGTAACTGTGGGTAAAGAACTCTTGGGGGAGTTGGAAGAGCGTCGACTCTTCAGGCCGAGATTGAGAGAGGGTCCTGGTAGGGAGACAGTGCCAGTGAGGGCAGGTTGCGTCAACTGCCATCCCAAGAAATTTTGTCAGGAATAACGTTGAGCGTTACTGTTTAAGCTGGGCATGAGGGCAAAAGGGGAGAGAGAGAAAAATGCGTCAAGGCTGGGAAATAAAAGTAAATCACTGCAACTACCACAGGCATTGTCCACTTTTAACACCTCCAGCACGAAATCACGTCCAATGATCATAAGGCAAGGGTAGCCCATCAAGGTTACACCATCGTTGCTATGATAATGTGGCATGTTGTCGCTAACATCACTGCAATCAACCGCTACCGATCAGCTACAAGTTCGTTGAGTTTAACGGGGCCATTGTTTTCTAGTTTACAACAAAGGCAAATAAACCACAATTGATGGCTTACAAAAAGGGAAAACGGTGAGTAGAGTCACTGTCCATCCGCGAGTCTTTTAAGTTTAAAGCAGAAGGGAAATCGATTAGTGCGGTGAACAGTTTATATGCGAATGGGTAAAGTTTGATTGCTGAGAGAGGAAATACTATTGCTAAAGCACAGTCCATCAACTATCACTAAGGTTTTGCTAGAAATGAAGGCGATTTTCAAAAATTTTGATAAACTGCTATAAAGGAGAGGTTCTGGATTATAACCGAAAACCGTAGTAGCAAGGGAGAAGGGCCACAGTCAAGGAAATCTACTTGGTCTGAAAGTGAAGTGACCCAAGGTAACTCGTCTGGTACATTAATCAGTGAAAATCATAAAGGTTGCAGAGTACAGGAAGGGCATCATCGCCAGTTCTAAATACAAAACTACACCAAGTAATTTTTTAAACATAAAAATTACATTAGAAAATTTCATTACAAATTTTGAAAATTTTCATTATATAAAATTTCACTGCATAAATTCTGAACCTAAACTGCATGACAGTCGGTTCAATCCCTTAATGCATTACATACATGTAGATTCAATCAATTCAAACATATACTTCAGGAATTGTAGCCGACAAATCAGTTTAGTTTTAAAAATCAAGCATTCAAGAGGAAACAGAGTCATATGTGCCCAGACAGTTATGGTGGAAGGTGAATACTGCTATTTTGTTTTCTCTACCCAAAGACTCAGATATGTTAAAACAGACTTAGAAATTTAAACCTAAAATTCCAGGAATCTATTTAGACATGTGAAAATTCAGTCTTGAAATTCAGGCATATAGTTTCAGTCATAAGAATTTTTAGACACACAATTTTCAGAGATTGCTCGGACATATAAATTTAATCCAAACTCGAGCAGGTTAGAGGGATGGGTTCCTTGCACAATGAAACCATTTATGACCACTAAAAATATACCTACATATTTAAATCATACAACCTACACAGTCTATCATTCAACCGAAGGGCGTACCTTTGCCTGTTCACCTGCTTCAAGTGTCATCTATGCGCTCCATGCAAATCCTGCTTGCCGGCCGTCGAGACCACACCAGTACCTCCCAGCCAATGCTACAAGTACTCTTCTTCCCCCTTAGTCCCCCAAGCCACAAAGGGGCCACACACTATCTAGATGGTACGTCTAGCTCCCAGCTTGCCTCGCAAGGCCGAGCTACCACTCCTATACTAGCTGGGAAATCCCAACTCCCCACAAGTAATTTGTCAAGCCACAAATCCAACAATGTAACATTATGCTAACAGTTTATCCCCTACTTCCTCCTCCTTCCTCTCTTTTATATATTTTTAGAACTTCCAAACTTTCCCTAAATCTCATTTAATTTAATTTTGAATTAAAATCTTCTAATAGTTCTCCTTCGTACAAGTGTCATCCATCCCCCACTTTCCTCCAATAATTATTTTCTTTAAATTAATAATTGTCTTATTTATATCACCCACCTAGAGTTACTCCTAAATTTACTCCTAGGTGTCCCTTAGATTCCCTTACAGGTTTTAAATACTTTCCCTAAATGAAGTTGCTAATTTAGTTCAATTTAGAAGGTTTTTAATTGCAGATTCTTTACTATGTTGACCTTGCTTTTTACCATAAGTTCCCCTCTTTCCCTTATTATGTTTCCTCCATTCCTTAGTTTCCTAATTTTTATTATTCCCTTCTTTCCCCTTTTTATTGGAGCCAAAAATGGCAGTTGCGCAAATTAACCTCTTTTCCTTTTTATTCATAATTTAATATCTTTTACACTTTCACAAGTTAAATAATTAAATTCTTCTTTACAATTTAAATCCACTGATTTTAATTTAATTCTTACTCTCTTCATTTTACCCCAAAATTTTTATGAAGACTAAAACTATTACTTAAGTGGTTTTTAGTTTAATCTTTTTATTTTTTATTTATATAGGGTATTTTTCTTAAGGTTAAACAAAATTTTACCCCTAGAGAAGTTTTAGACTTAGAAATTAGATTCTGAATTGGGCGACATTTATTTAGGGAAGTTGTTTTTTAAAAAATATTAACGTGTTAATTGTCTTAGGGTCGTCTAGGTTTGTTCCTTTATCAAAATCATTGCGACATGCCCTTCAGGATGCACTACGTTCTCCAAGGGTGCCACTCGCCTCTAGTGTTTTTTTTGCGCGGCGTGCCCTTCAGGATGCACCACGTGCTCCAAGGGTGCCACTCGCCTCTTGTGTTTCTTTTGCGCGACGTGCCCTTCAGGATGCACCACATGCTCCAAGGGTGCCACTCGCCTCTTGAATGATTGGTAGACATCAATAACCCCTAGAGTCAATACTCCGCCAGGTGAACTTGTGGGAGACTAAGGGCTTCTAAGGAATAAGGCCCCCACCTTATTGCCCGCCCCTTAGAATCATCACGAGAGACTATCGTAGTATGGCCTCACGGCATCGTGGGTCCTCTAGAACTAGGTAATCGTTAACCTATAGTTCGAGCCATAGTGGGAGTGCTAGTAGGCTGTGGCAGGGATGTTGTCTACACCTCTCCCTCAACCTCTCTAGTAGTCGTGTGTGTGGGACCCCTTTACTCCATATGTGAGTCTGGTCGGCAAGCTATCGTCGGCCTACATCATCAACAATCATGTCAGACATGTCCACATCATATCATCCAATCAAATGTACTAAAATCATAGTAAATCAATCAAATCCCAATAGCACACTCCCTGACTCGATCCAGAGTCCAAGGGGTTCTATCGATGCCTTTACATCCTCAAGGTCCAAAACCCTGCACACTCAGTAAAACTGAGTCAATAGCACCTTTCTATGTCAATGCAGTAAAACATGATATCATCTATCATAATGCATCATAATCAAAGTCAAATGTCTTAGTATCATAATAATCCAGATCACTTGCGAGCAAGTGTCCTCAAAGAATATTTTTTCTTAGTGCACCAGAGTGGGATGTTACATACACCCCCTCTTGATCTAAACTTTGTCCCAAAGTTTCATAGTATAAATGCCAAAATAAGTGTATCATAGTATCATATGTCTATCTATCAAACAAAAATGGAAACTGTTGGTGCATATCATATGTGTCCTCCAAGGTTGTTGAGTGCAGACTATAATTGTCCCATTGGACCTTGACCTGATCTACCGTTCAACGTCGTAACTATCGAACGTGGTGATCTAAGATGTGGACCGGCTCAGCCATGAGTGCTCTCTTGTCTGATACCTACAAGTAACTCATGTCAATCACATGTGTAGGATCACTAATATAATGTCTCAAAACAGATACATGAAAAACATCGTGCATACGACTCAAAGAATCAGGCAAGGCTAGTCGATAGGCCACAGGCCCCTTTCTCTCTACAATCTTGAAAGGTCCCATGAACCTAGGAGAGATCTTATCTCCCTTTCCAAACTTTATCAAACTCTTATGCAGTTTAACCCGCAAGAAGACCTGATCACCGACCTCGTAACTACAGATGACTCGGTGCGTATTGGCATAACTCTTCTGTCGATCCTGCACTTATTTAATCCTTTGTCTTATGGTTTTTATTTTATCTTCTATTTCTTGGACCACTTCTGGTCCCACCAGGACCCTATCCTCAAGCTGACCCCAACTCAAGGGCATCTGACACGGTCGCCTATAAAGAAACTTGAAAGGTGCCATTTTAATGGTGCTCTGGTAACTGTTGTTATAAGCGAACTCCACTAGTGGAAAGAATTCCTCCCAACACTTTTGTTGGTCCATCACGTACATGCACAACATGTCCTCCAAATTTTGGTTCTTTCACTCGGTCTGTCCATCAGTCTCTGGGTGATATGCAGTACTAAAGTTAAGTTGGGTTCCCAAGGCCTCTTGGAAATTTGTCCAAAATCATCCAGTAAACATTGATCCTCGATCGAATATAATCCTCTTAGGCATGCCATGCAACCTCACAATCTCACTAATGAAAACTCTAGCTATGTCAGGTGCCTGATACGTCGTATGCACAGGAATAAAGTGAGGACTCTTCGTCAGAGTGTCTACTACTACAAAAATCGAGTCATGTCTCCTTGCCATCAGTGGCAATCCAACAATAAAATCCATCAAAATAACCTCCCATTTTGATTCTGGAATGGCATGTGGTTGAATTAATCCTGCTAGGTGTCTATGTTCAGCCTTTACCTACTGACACTCTATACATCTGGCCACATAGTTAACTATGTCAACCTTCATTCCCTTCCAGAAGAATGAGGGTTTAAGGTCTGCCCTCATCTTTGTGAGCCTTGGGTGAGCCATGTAAACTACTCTATGCGCCTCACTCATAAATGCTTCTGCACATTTCTTGATCCAAACAAACTTCTTGTTTTTCTTCGGCAATTCCGTGATCGGATTTGCTATCTTCAAAAATCCCTCAAAAAACTATCGATAGTATCCTGCTAAACCCATAAAGCTACGCACTTCTGTGACATTCATCGACACATGCCATTCCATAATAGCCTTGACCTTGGCTGGATCCATGGCGATACCTTCGTCGGAGATAACATGCCCTAAGTAGTGAATCCTCGATTGATAAAAAGAGAATTTGGACAATTTCCCATAGATTTTGTGCTCTTGTAGACACTGTATTACCAATCATGAGTGCTCGTCATGCTCCTTTGTCATACGAGAGTAAATCAAAATATCGTCAATGAACACTTGGACAAACTTGTCGAAGTACTTGCAGAACACCTCATTCATCAAACTCATAAATACTCCTGGGGAGTTTGTTCATCCAAATGGTAAAATAGTAAACTCGTAATGTCCAAACCTCATTTTTAAAGTGGTCTTAGGGACATCATCCTCCTTTATCCGTAACTGGTGATACCCTGATCGCAAATCGATCTTGGAGAACATCGTTGCAACCTTCATTTGATCGAATATTTCATCAATTCTCAGCAAGGGATACAAATTCTTGATCGTAGCCTTGTTCAGTTGACGGTAGTCAATGTAAATCCTCCAAGATCCATCCTTCTTTCATATGAAAATAACCGGTGCACCCCACGGTGAAACACTAGGACGTATTTGTCCCACGTCCAACAACTCCTTTAGTTTCATTTTCAACTCTTGTACCTCCAGGGTCGACATCTGATAAGGCGTTCTTGCTATTGGTTCAGTCCTCGATTTTAGGTCTATGGTAAACTCCAATTCCATTTTCGATGGCATCCCAGTTAACTCCTCTGGAAATACGTAAGAATACTCCTTTACCACCAGAAGGTGTTCCAAACCTTCTGCTACTTCCTTCTGATTTAGCACAAGGATCGCATAAAGCTTGCACCCCTTGCGCATACTCTTCCGTAACTGTAATGAAGAGACGAACCTCAGGGAAACTCCTTGGTTTCATCCTACAATCACATGTCTCTGTCCCTCGTCATCAACCAAGCTCAACCATTTTGTCTTACAGTTGAGTATCGCCTCATGCGACTCCAACCAATCCATACTGTTACACATTATTTTCG